>CAVMGG010000802.1:0-75301 GCA_963680895.1 Fragum sueziense
ACTGTTTTACAGGGTGCAACAAAGGTGGATGTATGTCGATGGGTAAGGGGAACTGTCAAGCTCCGTCGTTATGTTTTTATTGCCTTGATTTCTATATTTTCCTTTTCTCACACTGTTTTACAGGATGCAACAAAGGCGGGTGTATGTCGATGGGTAAGGGGAACTGTCAAGCTGCGTCGTTATGTTTTTATTGTGTTGATTTCTATATTTCTGTATTCTCCTTTTCTCACACTGTTTTACAGGATTCAACAAAGGCGGATGTATGTCGATGGGTAAGGGGAACTGTCAAGCTCCGTCGTTATGTTTTTATTGTGTTGATTTCTATATTTTCCTTTTCTCACACTGTTTTACAGGATGCAACAAAGGCGGGTGTATGTCGATGGGTAAGGGGAACTGTCAAGCTGCGTCGTTATGTTTATATTGTCCACTCCGGCACGTGTATTACGGATGTCAACATTGCACGATGTGCTGCACGAGTCCAGCCAACATGTCTGGGAGTAAACTTGCCAAACATCAAGAGCTCGAACTCAAGGACCGGTGTTTTGGTAACAGCCACAAGTACGGAGCATTTTGTTGTCCGTGCACGGTGACCACGTGCGCTCTTGGAGTTGTGGGTTGTACGATGACCTACGTAGCATCGTGTTTATGTCTCGCGGGCGGCTGCGCGTGCAAGACTGGCTCTTGTTTCGTCTCGTGTGCGTCCAAGACATGCACGTGCTGTTCCGGCACGGGATCGTGCTGCTCGTCCGCGGGCTCGGTTTGTTGTTGTTGCGTCTGCTGCTGCCCGGTGGGTTCAAACGCGGTGACGGATCAACCCAGATCAGCGAGCGCGGATGAAGGCACAAAGCCTGGTCCCAGTGACGGGGCTGAGGCTGACCAGCCAGCATCTGGTGATAAAGGAGTAATGGCTGGTGACCAGCCCGGTACGAGCGGCCCAGAAGCCAAAGCTCACCCACCACCGGCTCCGCTCTACCCATCTCTTGAAACGGTTAATGATAAATCCGGAGGAGAGTCGTAAGAGATTTAATAACGTGTCTCTCACTAACGGATGTGAATCATTTAAGGATTTTAACTTGTAACCAATCAATAACTACAAAATATTTGATGCATTTTTGGCCGTCATCCGTAGCAACGAAATTGACGAGGGTATCCCTCGTCAATTTCCGTTGCCACTGATGACTCCCTGGAATGGACGAAAATGACACCCGACGATGCACAAAATGTTCGATTTCTAATGATTGGTTATAATCCTTAAATGTGAAAGATCAGCTGGATGCTCAGATAGGGTATTGTGCTACGTAGGCCTACGGGTGACAGAAATCCATGGTTAAGTGCTCCAGTCGCCGTAATATAACAGAAGCAGTTGAAAGCGGTATGGGTTATATTATATAGTATTCCATCTACTTTTGAATAACAAACACTTCGTGCAACTCTGGCAGTCACTCGTGGTAACGGATATTGATGAGGTTTTAAAATACGAATATCCTCGTCAAATTCCGATGTCGCGAAAAATAGCAACCATGACATAACTGCACGAAGTCAAATGATGCTTTCGAATACATCAAACATCATTTACGACTGGGAATCGCGTAGCACACAAACTTTCAGATATTTGTCAATAATTCTGTTAATATACTTTACATATTAGAAAAAGATTTGAAGTAGAAAAGGTGGGAAACGGCCAGGGATTTGCTGAATGTGAAAGATCTTTGAAAAATCACCTGTTAAAGGTACTGACCACCAGCCAATATTTTGTTCTACTTGGAGGGAAAAAACATTCTATTACCTCAAGGTTTTCTACACGTGAAAAAGAAATGACCTTTGTTTATAAAATGGTTGGACAATTATCAAAAGGTAATTCAACCAGAGATCAATAACAAATAAATGAATATCGCTTTCTCATCAAGGTTCAGATCAGGTTTCAATAATAACAGTGAATTTTCTGTAATCTTATACTCGAGAAAAATATATGTTGTTATGATAATTTGTAGTTAAGTATCGTAACTAGGTACGGTCATAACATGCAACTAAAGCTTATTCAAGCTGAAGTTACGCCATTTTTGAAGTATATCAACAATTATTTTATTGAAAAGATTGAAACAAGAGAAGCAATGGCACATAGTGATTACCTTATATTTCGATACCCTTGAACTTCGTTAAAGGGATACATGCTATATTTTTTCAGGGATCAGGCCAACATGGTTAGTCAGAATTTACATAGTTGGTGCGGTGCATTGCACTATCTAGGTCAAAAAGAAAGGAACTTCAGCGCTGATACCAAATCTTTCACTATTTATCAAGGTCCAGTTTCCCATAAACGTTACAATGAATTTAACCCATTACCAAACAACAAATCTATAGAATTGCCTAAATTGAAAGAAGTTGCAGACGATAAATTCAACTAAAGATTTTTTTGGGTCTTTTTGAGTATAAAACACTGGGAAATGAAGAAATTGCTTGCCACAAGCAAATTCTTTGTTTTCCACGATGTTTTCCAAAACATTTATCTTTTGGGGAGTCAAACAGCCATTGTGTGGGAATGGGTTAAATGGCGGGAAGGTCAATTATATAAAAAATTGATTTAGAAGTGGCTGAATGGCCTTCATTTAAAATTTCCTTGGACAGAAATGATGCTATGCAGGTTGATCACTCTATATGATATTTCTCGAGAAGAATTTTTACCTCCGACAACCTAGTATGGGTCCCCCTAACCATTTCACAAACAAGTACGGCTTTCGGCGACTTTTATTGAGATAGCATTGAAAAGAATAAAGGGAAAAGATAACAACGAGATCATGATCATTGATGGCCTTAACCCTTTCCCAAACAAGGCCTGGTTTTGACGTCCCTAAGATAAAAGGCTTGGGAAAACATTGAGACAAAAGAAGAAACTGCTGATAACCAGCAGTTTCTCCTTTTGCCTCAATATTTTCTGAGCTATACTGAACACAAATCCAACCTTGATTAACATCCATTTTGTCGTCTTTAGCAGATTTTGAATTGGAAAAGTCTAAATTTTCTCTGTTTGGGAAAGGATTAAATCGCCCATCTGAACCAAGGTGGCATAAGGAACAATGACAATTGTGTCTCATTCAAGGGCACATAACCCAAGACATTCTGTTCCGATCGGACTGAAAATCAAACTTGTCCAAGATCCTATATACAAACTGTTTTTGTTACAGATGTGTTCGAACAAACCAAACAAATCCACATTTTTCAAAATAATTGGAAATGGGTAAAACAAAATGATTTTAAAGTAAATATAGCCATCGAAAATGCAGTAGGAAAAGGAGAGAAATAGCTTGTTTTCCTGCTCTATTTCAATTATAAACGTATTTGAACGTCGACACAACGAGTTTCAACAGTAACATAACAGATAAGAGGGGGTAAAAATGTTCTAAATCTGTTATTTCAAGTCCAAACCCTATGCTGTGGGTACTCATTGTAATCGTCTCGATAAGACGAGGACTTGATTAACAATACAAGAAATACTGATTTTTGAAAAGCCATCACCCCCATTTATCTGTTTGCTTCCCTGCATTAATTAACCCATTCCCAAACAAGACCTGGTTTTCACGCCCAAAAAGAATATGTTTGGGAAAACATTGAGACAAAAGAAGAAACTGCTGATAACCAGCAGTTTCTCCTTTTGTCTCAATATTTTCAATGCCCTATTGTTTACTAGTTATGTCTTTATCAACATCCATTTTGTCGTCTGTTGCGACTTTCAAATTGAACTACCCCAAAAAGTGTGTCGTCTGGTAAAACTACACACAGGCCTACAATGTACATCTGGACTGGTTCCTGTCTCACTGATCCAATCATTAATCAATTACCAGACAAAATAATTTTATACTGGTCCAAATTTTAAGATGATGCAGGCAGCAATTTCATGTGATTTGAATTTTACATTTATTGGTCTCTCTAATTAGAACACAATGTGGAAAATGAAGAAATTACTTGTCACTTGAAAGTAATTTCTTCATTTTCCACGATGATTTCCCAAGCTTTAACTTACAGAGCGTCAAAAAGCGTCAATGTATGGGAATCAGTTTATATTTTTCAAAGCATTGGCATTGAGAAGACGGGAACTTTGTGTGGCGCATATATGCCAGACATTGCATTGTCAGTGAAATGTATATGAGCCAGTATCTGGAAAAATGTCCCTTAAGTAGTATCTGAGACAGTCATGTTTCAAGATCAGCCTATGCCTAGGTGCAGTCTGACCTGGATCCATGTTACTCTCACATGGTTGCTACAGACAACAAAAGCTATTGGAGAACAACAAGGTTCCTGCTCAGACTGTGTGTATACGCAGGCTATCTGAATCCATGTTGGGCTAAAAAGCATTAAGGGACCTTTTACCAGGTTCTAACTCGTATATAAATGTTTCCAATATATTTTTCCTTAAATTGTTTCAATTCAAGGGGAAAAACCAAGACACAGCTAAAATTGTACGAATTTCAACAGTAAAATGCACGACTGGGCATCATGGAAATTCATTTTGCCAAGTTTGAATTTATTCTGATGGAAACTTTACGATTTGTCAACTACCATCGTCAATTTCTGATGCTGAAAATGAAATGATGTCCGAATATGACACAAAGTGTTTGGTATCTAATGAAGGATGGAATACCTTAAAATGGGTCACTTTGAATTGAATTGAATATCATTCCTCATTTTTAACATGAGTGTCATATTCACAAAATATGCCGTTTTTTGCAATTAACCATTTCCCAAACAAGACCTGGTTTTGACGTCCCTAATAGAAAAGGTTTGAGAAAACATTGAAACAAAAGAAGAAACTGTTGATAACCAGCAGTTTCTTCTTTTGTCTCAATATTTTCTATGTCATATTTTACACAAATCCTATCTTTAATAACATCAATTTTGTCATTTATAGCAGTTTTTGAAGTGGATCACCCTAATTTTTTTTTTGCTTTTGGGAAAGGGTTAATCATTTAGGATTTACGGTGACGTTTTTTTGATGCCAGTCAGGAAAAATGCTTGGGAAAACATTGTGGAAAATAAAGAAATTGCTTGTGTCTAGCATTTTTCATTTCCCACAATTTTTCTAATCCAAAATAACAAAGCAATTAAAATCTCATTCACTTGAAATTGTCGTCTGCAACATCTTTGACTTTGGATCAGTCTAAAATTTTGCCGTCTGGTAATGGATTAATAAAGTGTGGGCCACTACCTACACATGGAGGGACATGATGATATGAAAATACAGAGCTCCAGATAAGAAAAGGTGGTGGTTTTTCAAAAAGCAATGATTCTTTTATTGTTCACCAAACCCTACATTGTGGGTAGTGGGTACTCATTAAAATCTTCTCATAGAGGATTTTCATTTAAGGACAGATCCTCCATTTATTTCCTACGGTAAGATTTTTTTTTATTTTTTCTGTACTGATATTTAAATATATGAAAAGTAAAAATATGACTTAAAAACTATAGGTCACCAAGCGAATTAAAAACTTATTGGATTTCAAGGGAGACTACTCTTGTCTAAAATTGCAAAAATGAGGTGTCACTTAAATACCCACAAAAAAGATGTTCGAAATGACTAGGATAACATAAATAATTCTTTATTGTGTTCAATATGTTTTATTCTGTCTAAATGAGTATCAATTTGGGAAAATTTAGTGATGATTTTGAAATTTTTAGTAAAATATCCCTTCAAAAGTAGCTGAAATTGCCCTTTTTTCGCAACATTTCCGATAATAATAAAATTTCCAGCGGTAAGAATTTTTTTCCTTTTTGCATAGACATAGAGCTTGGTTATACATAGAAAATCAAAAAAAGAAAAATATATCAAACCAAGCGTTTTTCTTAGTTATAAGTAAAATTTGGTTTACTTTAGGCAGCTCTGTCCGAAATTGTTTCACTACTTTTATCAATTTTCTTCCTTATTACCAGCTTTAGATAATAAAAAGTGTGGTCATTTGAGGCCATCTGAAGCGGACTAGCTCATAAAGACACCACCTTGCTTTTGTTGCTCCATTTCCTATCACTAACGCCACATGTTGAACGCGTAACAGAAAGCAATCCGAATACTATTACACTTTAATTGACGAAACAGAGAAAATGGAAATAACCGAAAAGGGTATTGTCATTTATCAACCAAACATTAACTAAATGTAAAAAATACATTTGCTGAAAAGGCCAATTACTGAAACAGCTTTATATCGTTATTTAGGATATGCGCAGTAAGTTGCGCAGTAACAACTGGAGGATCTGTCCTTAAAATAACAAATTTTGGGTGCATTCACACCCTCCGACCTGTTGCTCTGAATATACATTCACCTTCGTTGGCATATGAAAATAGATCCAATTGATTAACAAACTAAAATTTTCAATAAATTAAAAATTGATTTTATTTGCCAAGTGAAATTTAACATGAAATAACAGCAGAAAATGAAAGTAACAGAGTAACATGTAGTGTAAGCCATATCTATATACGAAAGTTTGGATTTAAAACAAGAGACCAAAGAGGGTCTGAATCGCTCCACTGGCTAAAGTAAAAGAACTATCTCACGATTTCTTGTAAGCCTAACACTGTCAAATCTTGAAAAGGGTCATCCAAGAAATATTTCTGCCAAGTTTGGTCTAAATAGGCCCTATGGTTGATTTTTACAGAATTATTTTGTGATTTCTCCAAGTTTGAAGTTTTCCAAGCCCCGCCCTGCAACGCCAACATTTATAAAACATTCAAAATTTCATGTACAATTTAAGTAAAAGACCACCCAATGAAAATTTCTGGCAAGTTTTGTCTAAATTGTCCCAATGGTTGATTTTGAAAGAATTAATTCATGATTTCTCCAAATCCAATAATGCCCCACCCTGCCACACCCATATTTATGTGCCAATCAAAATTTCATTAACTGTTTAAGTGCAGGGTCATTTCTGCCATGCTTGGTCAAAATTGACCCACTGATTGATTTTTTTCAAATTATTTTATGATTTCTTTAAGTCTGGTGGGCCCCGCCCTGCCCTGCCCCCATTTATGAACCAATCAAAATTCATTGCACAATTCAATTAATGGGAACCCAACAGAACATCCTTTTCAAGTTTGGTCAAAATGGACCGAATGGTTTGAGAGGAAAAGATTTTTAAAGAAAAAGGTAACAGACGGACGATGGACACAACGCCATGACAATAGCTCGCTGGCCTTTGGCCAGTGCAGCTAAAACAAATTTAGAATGCCTTTATCCCCTCTTATCTGGTGAAAGAAGGTTACATACAAGATTTGAGTTTTGTATGTCGAATAATTTTGGAGAAAAAGTCAATGTTAAGTTTTCAGATAGACAGACAGACTGACGGACATGCATGAGTAAAACAATATGACCCTGATCTTTCGATATGGGGCATAAAAATACAAATTAGTCCAAATTGACAAGAGTGTAAGAAAACAACTGGAGCAATCATTTAATGGGATCATACCAACAGTTTTTGGTGTTTTTTTTTAAAAATCAAAAATAGAAATCTTCAACAATCAATGAACAATTTCACAAACTTAACACACGCATAACTTTTAACATTTAACTTGAGTCTACCTGTGATGTTGAAGATATCATTTGAATAAAATTGTTCAAATAGTAGATCTATAGGAGAAATAAAGTGAAAACATGATGTGTTTATGAAACAAAAATGCCCGCGAAATGGCCATAATTCTAAAATGTTAAGTTTTTGTGTAAAGGGTTGGTAAGGGTTAACATATGACCTTGAGGAAGGTCATATTGCATGGAACAGATAGCTATCATTGAAAGAAAGTTACATACCATATTTGAGCTTTGTATGTCAAATACTTTTGGAGAAAAGGCAAATGTTAAGCTTTCTGACAGACAGACGGACACAAGTAAAACAATATGACCTCGATCTTTTGATAGGGGGCATAAAAATCTGAGCGAAAAAGCAAAAATTAGAGACTGACCAAAAGACCAACAGACAAGCTGACTCGTATAATATATTTCCCAGGGGTAAAAGTTGAAAATTTTGAAAAACCTGAAAACCTGGAAAAATCTGTATTTATATAGTAAAAATCGAGAAAATGGGGCATTTTGGAATACTCAAAAACCTGAACTTCAGGCATATGCCTGAAAACTTTTACCCCTGATTTCCGAATTAGAAATGAGAGGGTATGAATCATGTTAGATAAACATAATGTATCAGATAACGTATTGACTTTGCATCTGATACATTGAAACAAGGATAGCTTTGAGGGAAAAGGAAAAATGCTGGTTACCATCATTTTTTTTGTTTTCTCTGAATTGTCAAAACCAGGGTCTAATCATGAAGAAGTTAACCAAAGAGGCAAATTTTATGGTGTTCCAATTTGAAAGTTACTACAGACAAAAAATAGTTGATGATAAGCTATGGTTTGTGTACAATACTGCACAGAAAATATTGAGGCAAAAGGAGAAAATGCTGATTATCAGCATTTTCTTCTTTTGCCTCAATGTTTTCCAAAGCTTTCTATTTTTGGAATCTGGAAACAATGGTTTGTGTATAAATAAGTTAAAACAACTGCTCCTAGGCTAATCATATTTCCATCATGATTGTTCCACTGTCATCAATTCACATCCAGGAACTCCGACCACAAAAGCACCAAGGCTGACACTGTTGATGTCCTTTATCTTAACACATTATTAACACATTCTTAACCCTTTCCCAAATAAGACCTGGTTTTTATGCCTCTAATAGGAAAGGCTTGGGAAAACATTGAAACAAAAGAAACTGCTGATAACCAGCAGTTTCCTCCTTTTGTCTCAATATTTTCTATGCCATAGTTTACACACATTCTTTCTTAAATACCTTCCATTTTGTCATTTGTGGCAATTTTTGGATTTGACCACCCTAAAATTTTGCCGTTTGGAATAGGGTTAAATACAAGTAAAGTTCAGGTATTTTAAATTAATAATTTCAATAACAAATTGAAAATCAGATCTTGTTTATAAATAAGTTAAAACAACTGTCCCTACATATATTTCCATCACGATTCTTCGACTGTCATCAATTCACAACCAGCAACTCCGACCACAAAAGCACCAAGCCTGACAATGTTGACGTCCTTTATCTTAACACATTCTTAAATACAAGTAAAGTTCGGATATTTTAAATTAATCATTTGTGACCTGTCACGCTAAAAGGGACCTTATCCAAATACCAAAAATCCAAACTTTTCAGACTCAGCATAGGTCAACCAGATACTGTATTCGAAAACTGAACGTAAAGTAAGATAGGGAAAACATTCCAGACATAAAAAAATAAATACAAGTGAAAAGTGCCGGCCCTAGTCTGGCTGCGCGGACTGCGCAGACTGACTAGGGTCGATATTTTTCACACATCCGATAATGTCCCTTTTAGCGCGACAGGTCACATTTCAATAACAAATTGAAAGTCAGATCTTGTTTATAAATAAGTTAAAATAACTGTCCCTACATATATTCCCATCACGATTCTTCGACTGTCATCAATTCACAACCAGCAACTCCGACCACAAAACTACCAAGCCTTACACTGTTGACGTCCTTTATCTTAACACATCCTGAAATAAAGAAAGGGGGATTATTTAATCATTTCCAAAATAAAGTCAGGTCTTGTTTATAAATAAGTTAAAACAACTGCCCCTACATATATTTCCATCACGATTCTTCGACTGTCATCAACTCACAACCAGCAACTCCGACCACAAAACTACCAAGTCTGACACTGTTGACGTCCTTTATCTTAACACATCCTGAAATAAAGATAGTTCAGTCAACTCTTTCCCAAACAGCAAAGTTTAAGAGTTATCTAATTGAAAAACTGATGCAAACCACAAAAAGGGTGTTGATAAAGATTTAATTTGTGTGCAATATAGCATGGAAAATATTTCGTCAAAAGCAGAAAATGCTGGTTATAAGCATTTTCTTCTTTTGCCTCATTTTTTTCCCAAGTCTGTTTAATTAGGGACATCAAATCCTGTCTTGTTTGGAAAACCCTTTCCTAAACAACAAAATTTAGCACTTCCAATTTGAAAGTTGCTTCAGATGACAACTGGAATGCAACTATGCAGGTTGATCTTAATTTGTCATTGAGTTAACCCATTACAATACACTGACGCCTATAGGCGCTCTATAACACAATGGCTTTGGAAAACATTGTGGAAAATTAAGAAATTGCTTGTGACAAGCAATTTCTTCATTTCCCACAATATTTTCTACACATAAAGATATATATATATATACCGGGTATGTAAAATTTTATTCAGTTTTAATTGCCGTGTGCAACATCTTTGAATTTTGACCAGTCAAAAATTATATCGTTTGGTAATGGGTTAAATTTCCATTACTCAGAGCAACAAATTGACTTACAGATATTTGGACCGTACCACACAGTCTTCATCAGCGTAGTGGTCAGTGGTGATAGTCACATGACAGCTGTGTATAATTCTCTCCTGTCATGTGACCGTGCTACGTCACATGACTATCACCAATAACCACTCGGAGTTGCTCTGAGTAATGGAAATTTAACTCAATCAACAATTGGAATGGTTCTTGATAAAGAAAGGATCTGTAAGCAATACATCACAGAAAATATTGAGGCAAAAGAAGCACCTCAATGCTTTCTTATGTCATTCAATACGGGATGTCAGGTTTTCTTTGTGTCAAATTAACCATCTATGGTCAAAATTGAAAAGGAATGCAGATGACAAAATTTAATCAACCTCAAAACGGGTAATAGATTAGATAACATTGAAGGAAATGAGAAAACACGTGAGCTTCAGCATTTTCTTCTTTTTCTGGCAGTGTGTCTAACCCATTTCCAGTTGGGGCTTAAAAATGAGTCTGACAGACAAGACTGACAATTTTCTAAATCTCTGTCAGTCAGACTGTCTGCTAGCCTAGCAGGTGCCATTTCAGCCAAAATCACCAAAAATTCAAGGTTTAAACAGAATTTCTTTTCACCAAGGATTTCTTTTCAATTGAATGTAGATTTACCGTTTTTAGTTACATTTATTTTGTTATAATCAAATTGGTCCTTCCATCTGACAGATTTTCTGACCTGATCAGACTGGGTGACTTTTTTTTTCTAAACTTTTGGGAAGTCTGGATTCTCAGGATTTTCTACTTTTTCCAAAATACTTTTGGAACTTATTATGTACTCATTTTCAACACCTTGTACAGTACAGCTCGCGCGTTTTTTGCCTAAAACGCTCGCCCACCGCGGTCAAAAAAAAATTCGGGTGGATAATCGCGGCGATTTGCCATCGTGGCCAGAGCGTTTTTCCACTCGAAATTTTCTTGCATCACCGCGATTCGCCGCGATGGGGGGAATCGCGGCGATCGCCGCGTTCGGGTGGAAATGCCAGGTACGGCCAATATTATCCTACAGCGCTCAGTATTAAATGCGTTTTTGTTAAGTTTATATTATTTCATCCTGAGTGTGTTTTTAAATTGATTTACAGAACTATTTCAGAAATAAAGAGAATGTTATATTTAAAACAAACTACAAACTTCTATAAAGTTCTATGAAGTCCGGTAATAACACATCGTTTTTGTAAATTAAAATATATAGTTATAGGTTATTATATAATATAGAACATGTTATTTCCGCTTCTTTGTACATTGTATTATGCTTTGTTATGCTTGATTTAATTCAATTAACTGTTTAAATAATATTCTGTTTTTTGCAGATACATGTACGTGAAATCGTAAACTGCATGTTGGCTTCCCGGTCATAAATACGAAGAGTTTCTCTGTTTGAATTACATATCAAAGTAATGCATATAATTTGACTACTTTTCAGGTTACAAAATAAACCAGTAAACCTGCGACTGGCATGTAAGGTTTATTTTTACCGTGTTGGAACTTGCATGCATGTTGAAAGAAACACCGATGTTTTATGCATGACGCTACATTCTTAGTTACGCCATTTCCAAAATTGCTACGATTTGGCACATCCTATTAAAAATCTACTCATACGATAAGTTGGATGTTGCTGAAAACAGGATTGTGAAGGATATATTACAACAATAGGAACTAGATAATGAGACACAAGAAGACCAGGGTAGTAATCAGTATGTTCTTCTTTTATCTTAATATTCTAAAATCATTTCTACGATAGCCCTTCACTCTCTTTCGAGGGGAAGAATATCCGGGGATCCAATAACAAAGCTGAGCACTGCAGAAAACAGATCAGAAAATATCGATAAAAATTGTCTACAATATACAGGTAGCATAGAAAATATTGCAGTAGCAGGGGAAAGGCTGATCATCAGTATTTCCTTCTTTTGTCTCAATTTGTTCTCAAGCCTTGTGTATGTATGTGTTATTCTATAATTACATGCGCTTCCAAAAAAACTAATTTTGTGCAATCATCACTGCACGGGTATCTGCAATTATTTTGTAATCTATATGAATGAAGGCCGTGTAGCAAAGATAAAAGAAAAATAACTTCGAATACGTTGAAAAGAAGGCAAAAGGGTCATTTTTCTGTTGAAGTAGAAGAAGAATCCACAAACCCATTCAAAATTAACAAAAATCAAATCTGCAAAGGCATTCTTATCTTATCAAAACCTATTATATAATTATATAAAACCCAATAATTACGATAAATCAGCCAGAAAATAAGGCTTACCTGTCCGCGCAAATCGCGGCGAATCGCGGCAAAAAAATCGCGGCGATCCCCGTGATTTCGGGTGGTAAAACACGCTCGCCGCGGCCAACGCCTTTTTCCACCCGAAACCACCCGAAATTCAATCGCGGCGATGCGCGGAAATAGGCAAAAAACGCGCGAGCTGTACTGTACAAGCCCCTAAGGAGCAATTTTACAGGGGGGGGGGGGAGGGAGGGGGGATGAAATAAATCAAGAGAAAGCCATAGGTCATGGCAGTTGCTCATTCCTTTGTGGCATAATTATGATTTTCAACCTTTGTGCGAATATTATCATTGTTCATCATGTTTGACAGGGTATTGTGTGAGTGAACTTATCTTTTGGCGAGTGGTTTCAAAATCCACTAGCAAAATAATATTGCTATTCAAATTTTAAGGCAAATTGTAACCCAGATGATAAATTACTTTCAAGCATTCCATCCATCATTAGATACAAAACACTTTATGTATTATCTGTGGCACAAAATTGGCAATTGTATACCCTCTTCAATATTCGTTTCCACAGATGATGCCCAAAATGTTCGGTATGATTATCTAATGATGTATGGAATGAGCGTTTACTGTATCTTCACACCAACAACACTCACCACTATATGCTTCTAACTTTGTTCTTTTTCTTGGCCTAGTCCTAGATTTTCCATCTGCTAGTTCCCTCTCAACCTCTAGTTCATTAATACCACCACTCATTCGTTTATCATTCTTCTTGGACTTCGTTTTAGGTAAACCTTCCCGAGTATGTTGTACAATGGGTTCAACATTAGCACCATTTCTTCTTGTGATTCTTTCCGCGTTTGTTTCTGTTTGTTTTTGCCTATTACTTTTGCTTGTTTCTCTCCTTCCTGTTTTCTCTGGGTGGCTGTTGTCATAGTTGTTTTCTATATCTGTTGGTCTAGTATTACTTGTATTGATCTTCCTAGTCATGCTTTGACTTTGCCTGCCATGTTTGTGATTGTATGTTTTTGATGTTGTTGGTCTGATTCTCTGTCCGTTTCTATTTAATGTTGGGTCTTCAGCCTACCATTTAGATATACCAAAAATTAAACTCTTTCCAAAAAGACAATTTTAGGGTGGTTCAGTTTGAAAGCTATTGCAGGCGACAAATTGTTTGTTGATAAAGATAGATGATAGAATTTGTATATAGGAGGGGTGATCAAAATGTTCCTGGACAACTTTCCTCATTCTACCAAATCAAAATAGAACAAGAGGCCCAGAGGGCCTTATCGGTAACCTGAATCAAAAGAGCACAAGAGCATCCGTCCAATGATTCCTAAGAAGTAAAAAATGTTAACAGTTAAGTAATAACGTAAACCAATCCCACCCCTCCCAAACATACCTTTTCCAAACAGATTTTTTTTCTCTTGAACAAAATGTGTAGTCCTTGCCCTAAAGACTCTAAATACCAAATGTGAATTCAATCCAACAGCCGGTTCAAAGATGTACCCTTTTTACCCCCTTTTTGGCCCCCAAATGGAGCCCAAAGGCAGAAAACATCATAATTCATACAAATCTGAAGTGCCTTCCCAAGGAGATGTTTCCAGCCAAATTTGGTTGAAATCTGTTTAACAAGAAGTCGAAAAAATTTAAAGTTGACTAACATTCTAATAACACAACAACGCCCCCCCCCCCTCCCCCAGGCTATTTCTAGATGGATTTTTTTCTCTTGGTACAAACTTTGTAGTCCTTGTCCTAAAGACTCTAAATACCAAATACAAATCAAATCTAACAGCCTATTCATGGGAAGATTTTTTTTAAGATGTAACCTATTTACACCCTTTTTGGCCCCATTTTGGTGCCCCAAAGGGAGATAACTCCATGATTTGTACAAATCTGAAGCAGCTTCCAATGGGGATGTTTCCTGCCAAGTGCAACGAACGACGACAACGAGGGACGAAACACCATTGCCATAGGTCACTATGACCTTCGGTCAGGTGACCTAAAAACATAGTAATGTCATGTTCCAATTATGAGCCGAAAATTCACTGAAATCAAAGCTTTCATTTCCCACAATGTTTTCAACCTAAAAAGACCAAGTAATGTAAAATGTATTCACTTGAAATTATCGTCTGCATCATCTTTGAATATAGAAAACCCCATAAAATGTGTTATCTAGTAATGGGAAAAGAGTTGTGGGTATACCACAATGGTTAATCATGTGACTAAGAATTTCCAAAAATATTCAATTTCTTTTTTAATACTTGACCAATTTGAATTCGGTTTGAAGCAGAGAAGGTGGGAAAATGCCAGGAATAAGCTGGATGTGTTGGATTTTTGACAAATCAACTGATAAAAAAGTTATTGAAGATAAACCAACATTTTGGTTTATATTCAATAACTTTTTCATAAGTTGATTTTTAAAAAATCAACAACGTCCATCCGTCTGTCCAAATTCTCTACTTCAAACTTAATTTAAATCGGTCCAGTAATTACAAAATTATTAAAGATTTTCTGAAAATATTGTGTCACGTGATTGTCCACCGTGTATACTCAAAATCATTACCTGGTCGCTGCAATCCTCATCAGCATTATAACTAGCAGTGTCAGCATTACAGAAGGCTTTACAGTAAGCTTGATAACCAGCTTCATAATTGTCATCGTCATCAGCAGCATTACGGTCATCATCATCATCATCACCTCCATCCGCATGGTCGTCAATATCTGATTCACTCTCTGATCCGTAATCAGGCTCATTTCCAATATCTTCATAGCCTACATAGTCTTCTTGTTCCCTCATGACTGTCAAAATATACAAAATTAAATACTGATTGTTTAACTCTTTTCTGGAATGGTGCAATTTTACACTAAATTTAAAGTTGAAGATCACAATTTCAATTGAAAGAAATTTGACATATTTATGTATTTCTGGGTAGAAAACACTGTGTGAAATTATAAAGAAATAGCATGTCACAACCAATCCTTCATGTACCCCAATGTTTTACGATGCTTTCTTTACCTCTTGTATTGGAATCATAAAGTATCTTGATATGAGAATGAGTAAATATTTTCCATGTATGCATTAAATCAGATTTGTTTTCTAATTCAAAATAGATCAGTTTCATCTCCAACCTATAATAAAGTCTTCGCTTATAACTGTCAAAGTAAAGAAGTAGTAGCTGGTTTAACCATATCTCACACAACATCAATTTAGCATGATCTTACTTGAAAGAATCGGATGTTGGTAAAGATATAAATTGTTCAACCATTTCCCAAACAAGACTTGGTTTTAACGTCCTTAATAGAAAAGGCTTGGGAAAACATTGAGGCCTCAATATTTTCTTAGCAATATTGTACACAAATCCTTTCTTTTTCAATGTCCATTTTGTCGTCTGCAGTAACTTTCAAATTGGACTGTCCTAAAATTTTGTCGTTTGGAAAAGTGTTAATAATGTCCCAAAGTACAACATTTAAGACTTCTCTCGCTTGAAACTTCAAAATAAATGATGTCTAAGGTAGGTAATGTGAATATAAAATTAAAAATATAGAAGGAAAGTGAGAAATTAATGATTTACAATGTATTGCCCTGATTTTCACCTACCAAAAGGGCTCTGAAAAGCATTGATAGAAAAGAATAGAAAGTTGAAATCTAGCTATACAAGCTCCACTTACATGTTTGCACCTCGGCTGGTGGAAAAAAATATTTCCCCGAGTTGACTTTCTCCATGGACTGGAACTGGACACACGCCATAATGTACGCAGGATGAAACACAGCTAAATGTTCGTCCAGGTAACCCTGTGACTCAAACACTCTGAAACACATTATACAAAACTGGACACACGCCATAATGTACGCAGGATGAAACACCGCTAAATGTTCATCCAGGTAACCTTGCGACTCAAACACCCTGAAAAACATACAATACTGAACACACGCCATAATGTACGCAGGATGAAACACAGCTAAATGTTCGTCCAGGTAACCCTGCGACTCAAACACTCTGAAACACATTATACAATACTGAACACACGCCATAATATACGCAGGATGAAACACAGCTAAATGTTCGTCCAGGTAACCTTGTGACTCAAACACTCTGAAACACATTATACAATACTGAACACACGCCATAATGTACGCAGGATGAAACACCGCTAAATGTTCGTCCAGGTAACCTTGTGACTCAAACACTCTGAAACACATTATACAATACTGAACACATGCCATAATGTACGCATGATGAAACACCGCTAAATGTTCATCCAGGTAACCCTGCGACTCAAACACTCTGAAACACATTATACAAAACTGGACACACGCCATAATGTACGCAGGATGAAACACCGCTAAATGTTCGTCCAGGTAACCTTGTGACTCAAACACCCTGAAACACATTACAATGTATACAATACTGAACACATGCCATAATGTACGCAGGATGAAACACCGCTAAATGTTCATCCAGGTAACCCTGCGACTCAAACACTCTGAAACACATTATACAATACTGAACACATGCCATAATGTACGCAGGATGAAACACCGCTAAATGTTCATCCAGGTAACCCTGCGACTCAAACACTCTGAAACACATTATACAATACTGAACACACGCCATAATGTACGCAGGATGAAACACCGCTAAATGTTCGTCCAGGTAACCCTGCGACTCAAACACTCTGAAACACATTATACAATACTGAACACACGCCATAATGTACGCAGGATGAAACACCGCTAAATGTTCGTCCAGGTAACCCTGCGACTCAAACACTCTGAAACACATTATACAATACTAAACACATGCCATAATGTACGCAGGATGAAACACAGCTAAATGTTCATCCAGGTAACCCTGTGACTCAAACACCCTGAAACACATTATACAATACTGGACACACACCATAATGTAGGCAGGATGAAACACCGCTAAATGTTCATCCAGGTAACCCTGCGACTCAAACACCCTGAAACACATTATACAATACTGGACACACACCATAATGTAGGCAGGATGAAACACCGCTAAATGTTCATCCAGGTAACATTGTGACTCAAACACTCTGAAACACATTATACAATACTGAACACACGCCATAATGTACGCAGGGTGAAACACAGCTAAATGTTCATCCAGGTAACCCTGCGACTCAAACACTCTGAAACACATTATACAATACTGAACACACGCCATAATGTACACAGGATGAAACACCGCTAAATGTTCATCCAGGTAACCCTGCGACTCAAACACTCTGAAACACATTATACAATACTGAACACACGCCATAATGTACACAGGATGAAACACCGCTAAATGTTCATCCAGGTAACCCTGCGACTCAAACACTCTGAAACACATTATACAATACTAAACACACGCCATAATGTATGCAGGATGAAACACCGCTAAATGTTCATCCAGGTAACCCTGCGACTCAAACACTCTGAAACACATTATACAATACTGAACACACGCCATAATGTACGCAGGATGAAACACCACTAAATGTTCGTCCAGGTAACCCTGCGACTCAAACACTCTGAAACACATTATACAATACTGAACACACGCCATAATGTACGCAGGATGAAACACCACTAAATGTTCGTCCAGGTAACCCTGCGACTCAAACACTCTGAAACACATTATACAATACTGGACACACGCCATAATATACGCAGGATGAAACACCACTAAATGTTCATCCAGGTAACCCTGCGACTCAAACACTCTGAAACACATTATACAATACTGAACACATGCCATAATGTACGCAGGATGAAACACCGCTAAATGTTCATCCAGGTAACCTTGTGACTCAAACACTCTGAAACACATTATACAATACTGAACACACGCCATAATGTACGCAGGATGAAACACCGCTAAATGTTCGTCCAGGTAACCCTGCGACTCAAACACTCTGAAACACATTATACAATACTGAACACATGCCATAAGGTACGCAGGATGAAACACAGCTAAATGTTCATCAAGGTAACCCTGCGACTCAAACACTCTGAAACACATTATACAATACTGAACACAAGCCATAATGTACGCAGGATGAAACACCGCTTAATGTTCATCCAGGTAACCCTGCGACTCAAACACCCTGAAACACATTATACAATACTGGACACATGCCATAATGTACGCAGGATGAAACACAGCTAAATGTTCATCCAGGTAACCCTGCGACTCAAACACTCTGAAACACATTATACAATACTGAACACACGCCATAATGTACGCAGGATGAAACACAGCTAAATGTTCATCCAGGTAACCCTGCGACTCAAACACTCTGAAACACATTATACAATACTGAACACATGCCATAATGTACGCAGAATGAAACACCGCTAAATGTTCATCCAGGTAACCCTGCGACTCAAACACTCTGAAACACATTATACAATACTGAACACACACCATAATGTACGCAGAATGAAACACCGCTAAATGTTCATCCAGGTAACATTGTGACTCAAACACTCTGAAACACATTATACAATACTGAACACAAGCCATAATGTACGCAGGATGAAACACCGCTAAATGTTCATCCAGGTAACCCTGCGACTCAAACACTCTGAAACACATTATACAATACTGAACACACGCCATAATGTACGCAGGATGAAACACAGCTAAATGTTCATCCAGGTAACCCTGCGACTCAAACACTCTGAAACACATTATACAATACTGAACACATGCCATAATGTACGCAGAATGAAACACCGCTAAATGTTCATCCAGGTAACATTGTGACTCAAACACTCTGAAACACATTATACAATACTAAACACACGCCATAATATGCGCAGGATGAAACACCGCTAAATGTTCATCCAGGTAACCTTGTGACTCAAACACTCTGAAACACATTATACAATACTGAACACACGCCATAATGTACGCAGGATGAAACACCACTAAATGTTCATCCAGGCCGCTAAATGTTCATCCAGGTAACCCTGCGACTCAAACACTCTGAAACACATTATACAATACTGAACACAAGCCATAATGTACGCAGGATGAAACACAGCTAAATGTTCATCCAGGTAACCCTGCGACTCAAACACTCTGAAACACATTATACAATACTGAACACACGCCATAATGTACGCAGGATGAAACACAGCTAAATGTTCATCCAGGTAACCCTGCGACTCAAACACTCTGAAACATATTATACAATACTAAACACACGCCATAATGTACGCAGGATGAAACACAGCTAAATGTTCATCCAGGTAACCTTGTGACTCAAACACTCTGAAACACATTATACAATACTGAACACACACCATAATGTACGCAGAATGAAACACCGCTAAATGTTCATCCAGGTAACATTGTGACTCAAACACTCTGAAACACATTATACAATACTGAACACACGCCATAATGTACGCAGGATGAAACACCGCTAAATGTTCATCCAGGTAACCCTGCGACTCAAACACTCTGAAACACATTATACAATACTAAACACACGCCATAATATGCGCAGGATGAAACACCGCTAAATGTTCGTCCAGGTAACCCTGTGACTCAAACACTCTGAAACACACTATACAATACTAAACACACGCCATAATGTAGGCAGGATGAAACACCGCTAAATGTTCATCCAGGTAACCCTGTGACTCAAACACTCTGAAACACATTATACAATACTGAACACACGCCATAATGTACGCAGGATGAAACACAGCTAAATGTTCGTCCAGGTAACCCTGCGACTCAAACACTCTGAAACACATTATACAATACTAAACACATGCCATAATGTACGCAGGATGAAACACAGCTAAATGTTCATCCAGGTAACCCTGTGACTCAAACACTCTGAAACACATTATACAATACTGGACACACACCATAATGTACGCAGAATGAAACACCGCTAAATATTCATCCAGGTAACCCTGTGACTCAAACACTCTGAAACACATTATACAATACTGAACACATGCCATAATGTACGCAGGATGAAACACCGCTAAATGTTCATCCAGGTAACCCTGCGACTCAAACACTCTGAAACACATTATACAATACTGGACACATGCCATAATGTACGCAGGATGAAACACCGCTAAATGTTCATCCAGGTAACCGTGCGACTCAAACACCCTGAAACACATTATACAATACTGGACACATGCCATAATGTACGCAGGATGAAACACCGCTAAATGTTCATCCAGGTAACCCTGCGACTCAAACACTCTGAAACACATTACAATGTATACAATACTGAACACACGCCATAATGTAGGCAGGATGAAACACAGCTAAATGTTCGTCCAGGTAACCCTGTGACTCAAACACTCTGAAACACATTATACAATACTAAACACACGCCATAATGTACGCAGGATGAAACACAGCTAAATGTTCATCCAGGTAACCCTGCGACTCAAACACCCTGAAACACATTATACAATACTGAACACATGCCATAATGTACGCAGGATGAAACACCGCTAAATGTTCATCCAGGTAACCCTGCGACTCAAACACTCTGAAACACATTATACAATACTGGACACACGGCATAATGTACGCAGGATGAAACACCGCTAAATGTTCATCCAGGTAACCTTGTGACTCAAACACTCTAAAACACATTATACAATACTGAACACATGCCATAATGTACGCAGGATGAAACACCGCTAAATGTTCATCCAGGTAACCCTGCGACTCAAACACTCTGAAACACATTATACAATACTGAACACACGCCATAATGTAAGCAGGATGAAACACTGCTAAATGTTCATCCAGGTAACCCTGCGACTCAAACACTCTGAAACACATTATACAATACTGAACACACGCCATAATGTAAGCAGGATGAAACACTGCTAAATGTTCATCCAGGTAACCCTGTGACTCAAACACTCTGAAACACATTATACAATACTGAACACATGCCATAATGTACGCAGGATGAAACACAGCTAAATGTTCATCCAGGTAACCCTGCGACTCAAACACTCTGAAACACATTATACAATACTGGACACACGGCATAATGTACGCAGGATGAAACACCGCTAAATGTTCATCCAGGTAACCTTGTGACTCAAACACTCTAAAACACATTATACAATACTGAACACATGCCATAATGTACGCAGGATGAAACACCGCTAAATGTTCATCCAGGTAACCCTGCGACTCAAACACTCTGAAACACATTATACAATACTGGACACACGCCATAATGTACGCAGGATGAAACACCGCTAAATGTTCATCCAGGTAACCTTGTGACTCAAACACTCTGAAACACATTATACAATACTGAACACACGCCATAATGTACACAGGATGAAACACAGCTAAATGTTCATCTAGGTAACCCTGCGACTCAAATACCCTGAAACACATTATACAATACTGAACACATGCCATAATGTACGCATGATGAAACACCGCTAAATGTTCATCCAGGTAACCCTGCGACTCAAACACTCTGAAACACATTATACAATACTGAACACATGCCATAATGTACGCAGGATGAAACACCGCTAAATGTTCATCCAGGTAACCCTGCGACTCAAACACTCTGAAACACATTATACAATACTGAACACACGCCATAATGTACGCAGGATGAAACACCGCTAAATGTTCATCCAGGTAACCTTGTGACTCAAACACTCTGAAACACATTATACAATACTGAACACATGCCATAATGTACGCAGGATGAAACACCGCTAAATGTTCATCCAGGTAACCCTGCGACTCAAACACTCTGAAACACATTATACAATACTGAACACACGCCATAATGTACGCAGGATGAAACACCGCTAAATGTTCATCCAGGTAACCTTGTGACTCAAACACTCTGAAACACATTATACAATACTGGACACACGCCATAATGTACGCAGGATGAAACACCGCTAAATGTTCATCCAGGTAACCTTGTGACTCAAACACTCTGAAACACATTATACAATACTGAACACAAGCCATAATGTATGCAGGATGAAACACCGCTAAATGTTCATCCAGGTAACCCTGTGACTCAAACACTCTGAAACACATTATACAATACTGAACACACGCCATAATGTACGCAGGGTGAAACACAGCTAAATGTTCATCCAGGTAACCCTGCGACTCAAACACTCTGAAACACATTATACAATACTAAACACACGCCATAATGTACACAGGATGAAACACCGCTAAATGTTCGTCCAGGTAACCCTGCGACTCAAACACTCTGAAACACATCATACAATACTAAACACACGCCATAATGTACACAGGATGAAACACCGCTAAATGTTCATCCAGGTAACCCTGCGACTCAAACACCCTGAAACACATTAGAGCAATAATATATCAATTCCCATCCCAAGCAGCAAAATTTTAGGGTGGTCAAATTCTGCATCTGCTTCAGACAACCAAAATGTATGTTAAATTAAAGATGATTTGTTTACAATTTAGCTTAAAAAATATTGAGGCAACAGGAAACTAGAACTGTCGCAAAGCGGACGAATACCCCCCACTAGGGCCTTGTCACTGAAAAAGTGCTATCGGTCAAAATGTTCTTGACTTAGAGCATGGAAATGGATTTTAAACAAAGTCCAACTGTGACCTTGACCTTTGACCTTGGTGACCCCAAAACAATAGGGCACCTCCACTGGTCATGGGCAACAACTGTGTAAAGTTTCATGATCCTAGGTCAAACGGTTCTCAAGTTAGAACACGGAAACGAAATTGTAAATTTTGACTACTCCCACCCCCCCTCATTAAAAACTTCAAAGTGGCATAACTCTAAAACTAATGACTGGATCAAGATGAAAATTGCAGGTGCACAACTTCATATGATAGGAAACATCCTGATAAAATTTCAGAAAAATTGGTCAAAAACTGTGGGAGTAGAAGAGGACACAAGATTATGTCCACCCCCCCCCCCCCCCTTAAAAACTTCAAAGTGGCATAACTCTGAAACTAATGACTAGATCAAGATGAAAATTGCAGGTGCACAACTTCATATGATAGGGAACATCCTGATAAAATTTCAGAAAAATTGGTCAAAAACTGTGGGAGGAGAAGAGGACACAAGATTATGTCCACGGACGGACGGACGGACGGACGGACAGACGGACGGACAACCTGATTCCAGTATACCCCCCCATAACTTTGTTGTGGGGGGTATAATAATTATGGTTTCCAATGCTTTTCCAAGCCATCTCTGATGGGGATATCCAAACCAGGTCTTGTTTGGAAAAAAATTAATTAGCCCTTTCCCAAACAAGACCTGGTTTTGATGTCCCTATTAGAATAGGCTTGTATAAAACAGAGGCAATATGAGAAAATGCTGATAATCAGCAATTTCTCCTTTAGCCTCAACATTTTCTTAGCTCTATTACTCATGAATTTTATCTTTAGTAACATCCATTTTGCTGTCTGAATCAGCTTTCAAATGGGACCGCCTCTACAATTTTGATGTTTGAGAAAGGGTTAAATATCTGCAGTTTTATGGCCCTTCAATTTTGAATGTGAATTCTACATGACTGTGCCATTTCCAAAGCTGGATATTTTTCAACTATTTTAACCATTTCCCAAACAACAAAATTTTAGGGTGGTCCAATCTGAATTCTGTTGCAGACAACAAAATAGATGTTCATTAAAAGAGTATTTATTTTATGTGTAACTAGAACTGTCGCAAAGCGGACGAATACCCCCCACTAAAAGCCTTGTCACTGAAAAAGTGCTATCAGTCAAAAGGTTCTTGACTTAGAGCATGGAAACGGATTTTAAACAAAGTCCAACTGTGACCTTGACCTTTGACCATGGTGACCCCAAAACCATAGGGCACCTCCTTGGGTCATGGCCAACAACTGTGTAAAGTTTCATGATCCTAGGTCAAACAGTTCCCCCCCCCCCCCCCCCCCCCAATTAAAAAGTTCAAAGTGGCATAACTCGAAAACTAATCGATGGATCAAGATGAAAATTGCAGGTGCACAACTTCATATGATAGGAAACATCCTGGTAAAATTTCAGAAAAATTGGTCAAAAACTGTGGGAGGAGAAGAGGACACAAGATTATGTCCACGGACGGACGGACAGACAGACAACCTGATTCCAGTATACCCCCCCATAACTTTGTTGTGGGGGGTATAATAAGCATAGAAAATATAAAAACATTTCCTTCTTTTTTCTCAATATTTTGCATAAGATTTTCTTTAAAGGAGCATCATGGTCAGAATTCAGAAAGTGTCTAAAAATTTCCAAAATGAATGTAAGATAACTTGAATTCTTATTCTGCCAAAACATTTCCCCAAAGACAACCCTTTCCCAAAGAACCCCCCCCCCCCCCCCCCTAAATAAAAAAGCTATAGAAAACACTGCTCAAGGTTTTCTATAGCTTTTTCACTAAGAGAGGTCAAAACCAGGTAAAAGAAGTAAACAAGAGGACCATGATGGTCCTATATCGCTCACCTGAACATAGGTGACATGAGCGAAAATGGTAATTTTGTCAATTGAAAAGGCATATAACTAAGAACTTTCTGTTATGATCCGAAGCTACAGCATAGGGATAATTTTTAGTCTTTAGACATTAAACTACGCAAAATCTTCAAATATCCAGGTCTTATAATTTGAGAAAAGATTGTCAAACACTGCCCTCTTTATCATTTTTATATGGAACCCAGTCAACCCACAACATGGGGTACTATTCGTTTAACAGTTACAATTTGATTTTGGTTAAATCTTTTCCTAACAGCATAACATCAGAGCAGTCAGGGTTCGACACTAAGGGGAGTCCGCGAGTCCAAGACTCCCTAAAAATTTGTGGGACTCCCTGATTTTCAACTTAGGGAGTCCAGCTGACTCCTTAAAAATTCTGCCGAAGAATTATAAGCAAAATGATAAGTAAGCTGGCAGCTCTAAATAACAGGATCTAGTGTCCTGAATTTATGTTTAGTATTCTATGCAGACATGAGAATGACTTCGAATAGTTAATATGCATGCAACATAAAATATTTGCTTCTTTTTCGGACTCCTTTATTTTCCACTGGACTCCCCAAGTTCTCTTGATGGGAGTCCAGTGGACTCCTTGGAAGGGAAAGTTAATGTCTAGCCCTGGCAGTAGAATTAAAAACTGCTGTAATTAACAAAACAGAACACTGAGTAAGACTGCAATCATGTACAAAAGTGGACAGAAAATGATGAGGCAAAAGATGCAAATAGAGGCTATCAGCATTTTCTTCTTTTGCAATAACATTTTCCCAACATTTTCAATAAGTGAGCCAAAACCTGCTTAATCCCTTCCCAAACTGAAAAGGAATAGACAGTTCCAATTTAAAACAAGAGCTTCGCAGAGCGGCGCATATACGCCCGAGAGGGGCTTGTCAGTAAAATTGGGCATTTTTTTCAATTCAAGGGCAGATAATTCAAACATGAAAAGTTATCAAAACTTTGTTTGAACAACAAGACACCATAGAGATTCATTGTAGCTAGTTTGAATAAATTCTGGTTGAAACTAGGAGTTGCCCACAGGAGAAAATGGGCATTTTTGAGAAAATGGGCATTTTTCCTTAAATTCAAGGGCAGATAATTGAAGATCGAAAACAGGTATCTAAATTCCGTAAGCAGTGTGCACAACTAGACACCATGAAGATTCATTGTGGCAAGTTTGATCAAATTCTGATCAAAACTGTAGGAGGAGTTGCGCACACAAGAAAATGGGCATTTTTTTAATTCAAGGGCAGATAATTCAAGAACGAAAAGAGTTAATTGAATTCCGTAAGTGGTATGCACAACTAGACACCATGGAAATTCATTGTTGCAAGTTTGATCCAATTCCGATCATAACTGTAGGAGGAGTTGCGCACACAAGAAATTGCTAACAGACGGACGGACGGACAGACAGACGAGCGGGGCCATAACATAATACGACCCTTCGGGCGTATAAAAAAAAAATTAAAATTGATATGGATAAATAAAGGATTCATGCACAATAAAGCAGATGAAATATTGAGACAAAGGGAGAAAATTACTGATTATCAGCCTTTTCTTCATTTGACTCAATATTTTCACAAGCATTTTCTAAATATTTAGGGATGTCAAACCAGGCATTTTCAGGAAAGGGTTAAACTAAAGTACATATCTAGAGGTTGTACTAGAGATTCAAATAGGAGAGGTTAAGGGCTTTCCAAATTGTAAAATATCTTTCAATGTTTATCAAACCCTGTGATGTGGGTATTCATTTGATTGATCTAATCAAAACTATTTAAATGAGTACCATCAACAAAGGATAGCTTAAATAACAAATAGAATGTATTTACCCCTTTTTACCTGCAGTTCCCCATTCTGGCCAGTCTTAAATAAACATCTCTGGGGTCTTTGTTTATTTTATGGGGATTAGACATATCCCCAGTGAGGGATTAAAACCTCGTAACTCCAGCTTTGAAAAGCTGTAGTTACCAGGTTTTGACTCCCACTATCGATATGATAACTTATTGAATTTAAAAGAATTTTCTTTGGATTTCTCAAAGTCTGGTATGCCCTACCCACATTTTTTGACAAATCTTAAAATTTGTGAATAAATTTTGGAAAGAGACACCTAAGGATCATTCCTACCAAATTTGGTTCAAATTGGCCCAATGGTTGATTTTTAAAGAATTTTCATAGGATTTTTAAGCCCCGCCCTGCCACGCCCACATTTTTTGACGAATCAAAAATTCGCGAACAAGTTTTGAAAAGGGTCACTCGAGGAACATTCCTGCCAAGTTTGGTAAAAATTGGCCCAATGGTATAGGAGGAGAAGATGTTTAAAGAAATTGTGGACGGACGGACAGATGGACGGACGGACAGACGGACGGACGACGGACAAAAAGCGACACAATAGCTCACCTTGAGCTAACTACCAGCATTTTCTGGACACACAGACAGACACATGAACAGATAGACAGAGACACAAACATACAGAGACAAACAGAGAGATGGACAGACAGAGAGATGGACAGACGCACAGACAGACACAGACATACAGATGGACAGTCAGACGCAGACAGACAGAGAGACAGACAAACAAACAGACAAACAGAAAGGCAGACAGACTAACCTGAGGGTGTCCTCACATTCAGCATCCTCACTAAACAAAAAATCTGCTTTCTCTACTGTCCCTGCTTTACCACCATACTTGACTGCAGAAAAACAATCAAACCATTACCACACATTGACGCTTTTTGACGCCCCTCAAGAAAAAGGTTGTAGAAAACATTGTGGAAAATGAAGAAATCGCTTGTGACAAGCAATTTCTTCATTTCCCACAATATTTTCTACCCAAAAAGTCATACAAATTTCGAAATTAAAGCAAATTGAAATTGTTGTCTGCAACAACTTTCAAATTGAAATAGTCCAAAATTCTGTCGTCTGGTAATGGGTTAAGAATTACAACCCATCAGTAACTACAAAACACTTCATGCATCTTTTGGCATCATCCATAGCAACAGTTGTTGATAAGGGATAGGGTATCCCTCACCAATTTCAATTGCCACACATAACACCCAGAAATTAACAAAGGTAATCTCTCAGCGGCGGATCCAGGATTTCTGTGAGAGAGGTTCGAATATAGAAATAGGGGGGTTCGTTTTCCTAGTATTGCACAATTGTGACTTAATTCCTGCATGAAAATGAAATAATCTGGCTACAGAGGGGGTTCAATTGACCCCCCCCCCCCCCAACCCCCTCTGGATCTGCCACTGTCTCTCATTATTTCCGTTGTCACAGATGACACCTGAAGATTCACATAGTGCTTGGTATACCTAAAGATGGGTTGTAATCCTTAAGCTTATATAATAACCCAGTGCTTCTGAAATAAGTTGCCCTAGTAATTGTCAGACTTGTCCATTTACCTATACGGACAAGCAGATTTTGAAACCTAGGTTGTCCATGGACAAGTGAAAAATCTGTTTATAATAAAAAGTGTTTTTTTTTTCTTTTTCTCACAATTTTTTCATACAATGTAATTACTGATAGTTGAATGTACAAATTTTGTTGTAGACAATAGACATGATATGCCATAAACAAATGAAGCTATTGAAAAGTATATTGGGTTTTGTACAGACAAGTTGAATTTTGATATGGGCAAGTCAATTTTGGATCAACACTTGTCTGTGGACAAGCAGATTTTCAAAATACTTCAGAAGCACTGTAACCCATTCCCAAACAATCAATAGCTTGGAATTCACCAACCAGTCTAAATGCCTAGAGTAAATGGACATATACCTTTAACCCTTTCCCAAACGACAAAATTTTAGGGTAATCCAATTCAAAAACTGCAACAAATGACAAAATGGATGTTATTAAAGATAGGATTTGTGTAAAATATGGCACAGAAAATATTGAGACAAAAGGAGAAACTGCTGGTTATCAGCAGTTTCTTCTTTTGTTTCAATGTTTTCCCAAGCCTATTTTCTCAGGGATGTCAAAACCAGGTCTTGTTTGGGAAAGGGTTAAAATCACACAACAATCCCTCCGATTGGCCGAGACATACAAGTGGCTTTTTCATGTATTAATAATTAATAGTCTTCAAAGTTCAAATTTCCATGACCAAAGACTTTGTTTATAGAAAAAGCCTTTAGATGCATGTGGAATGATAGTCTGATTGTATAAAGCATCAAAAGCAAGGGACCTTTTGAAAGCATGACAGGAATGATAAATATAAAATCACGTAACTCAGGGCCCTGCAAAACTACAGTTTCATACTGCTTCAATCAAGCTGTAGTTGCAATGTTTTAGGTTGACACCGACAAAATGCTATTGTTTGTCCGAAATTATGCCACTGTTTACATAATAAAATTATTCCTAGTAGCGATATCAAAGGATGGAATTAAGGGAGGCAACCACCCGTATTCACTTTCATGACAAAATGTTGAAGCTACTGTACCTTTCATTTTTAACTTCAATAGATACATGTAGATCCTGTTTTGACGAGTGGAATTGGGAGTTCCAATGGTTTGCTATAGTGTGGATGTGAGCACATTTGAGACTGAGTATCTATTAGAGCATTTATGCACTTCAACTTCAAACATAAAATCAAGTGACAGAAAAGGGGAGGTAATCTGCAAACTTTAAATTTCAATAGCTTCCTTATTTGTCAATCAATTTTGATGAAATAAACACCAAAAGTATTTGTATACCCCACACTCACAGAAAGTAACCATATACCAAAAATCTAATTGATTTTGCGAAATTAGTTTTCCTTTGATATGGCTAATCCTAGATTATTGTCTTACACCACAAATCTTTCTTCTTCCCTTTCACACTGCTGGAAAACCAGGCTGTGTATCCACTGAACACCGTCAATATCATCTCATATGTTCTGAAAATAAAAAAGAAAACAATTTAATTAACCCATTACTGCACAGTGACGCCTTATGACTCCATAACCGAAAATGCTTGGGAAAACATTATGGAAAATGAAGAAATTGCTTGTGACAAGCAATTTCTTCATTTTCCATATTGTTTTCTAACCTAAAATGGAAAGATTTTTAGATTTTCATCAAATTGAATTTGTCGTCTGCAACATCTTTCGAATTGGAATCTTCTAAAGTATTGTCGTCTGGTAATGGGTTAAATGACAAAATTCTAAACTTTATGGGTCAATAAGAAGTCCAGAAAACACTCTGGATCATCATCTAGTAAGACAAATTTCTTATATGGTCGAGTTTTCTTAGGGCCGAATTCCGCCAAATCTTAACTGACTGAAACAACTGAACCACTTGTATTATACAGTACCTCTGAATTAAATTTAATCAAATGACTGAAGTATAATTAGCGCTTCACTTGATCATACTACATAGATCTAAAACTCTTGAAAGGTTTATTTTTTTCCTTTTTTTAGCGGCTGCTTTGTTGTTGTTGTTTTGCCGGAAAGTTGTTGTTGTTGAAATCTATCACGTCAAATTAGACAAAAATCTTAAATCAACTGATGAATTTTAAAGTAACCACTGAGTGGTAGAAGTCTCGAGCTGTTTGAATCGATGATATGGAAGAATTTTGTCACAAACTCCCAAAAGTGGTAACAATTATTTGTGACATATCTATTTTTCAGTTAGGAGCAATTTTTTTTCGATACCTGAATTGTTTCGCTTCATTTATATTTCGATACTAATGTGAAACGACAGCACTTTCAAATTTACTTTTACTTGTAACAGTAAGGCCGCCCTTTATTGATATTCTGATACTTATTTTTTTCCAGGGATTATTTTAATTCATTTCAATAAGTATACAAGTTAGAATCATTAAAGGGGGACGAGCTAGGCTGTCGAAAATGCAAATGGCACAATAATTACAAACCAGAAATAAAGTATGCAATTACCAACCTGAAGGGGTAGATCATTTATGTCCATTGTTAGCACTCCACGAGCTTTATTAAGTATTAAAATCCAAGTCAATTAATAACATGCTGGTCGTCCTTGTTTTTGTTTTGTAACGGCTACATATGCCCAACCTTCAAAAATCAATTACGTCAGAGATACGTCATCTGTGCTCAGCGAGATTTAACACACCGTACAACCGGCTGCGTAGAAAGTCAGCGAAGACAGATTCGGCATCTGATGTCATGTGCATGGTAGGTCAAATGAATTTACTTTTATAAATAAACGAAAGGATCTTTGGTATTCTATAGTTGATAAATACGCGTATAAACATTCAGTGCTTGTACAAAATAAACCTTTTCACGTATTCCTCGCAAATAAGGTCACAATCATCGACACAGCCGGTTGTACGGTGTGTTAACCCATTACTGCACAGTGACGCCTTTTGACTCCCTCACAAGCAAATGCCTGGGAAAACATTGTAGAAAATGAAGAAATTGCTTGTGACAAGCAATTTCTTCATTTCCCACAATGTTTTCTCTCTAAAAAGCCAAAAATATTTTGAATTTCATTCATTTGAAATTGTCGTCTGCAACATCTTTGAATTTGGACTAGTCTAAAATTTTGTCGTTTGGTAATGGGTTAATATCGCGGAGGTGTGTCACGTTGACCTTGACCTTGTCTTGTTTTGAAGTAAAAATAGAATGTGTAAACATGCTTGTAAAGGATTGATCTATAGCAAGGGAAATATGTTTTTTTGCCGAGATTGAGGTTTGTATGCATTACTAATTGTTTTTCCATGCACAAATATGAGTTCCCGAACAGTTCGGAAGCATAAAATAAAAACATAGAATGAGCCCCTTTAACTTTATTGTGTAACAATATCTGTCCCATAAAAAATAATATTTGTGCAACGATAATAAATTAGTGTCGTACGATATTTAATTTCTGTACAATGCAAAATAACATATCGTCGGTGTAAATGCAAAACCTGGTATGTTAATGTTTGCGATTTTCAAAGTAGAACCTTGTGTGCCCACTGCCCAGTTAAAACAACTCTTACAAGTTTTGAAATATTTTTACTGATCAGTATTAATTTTAAAATGACACATTATTTGTGAACAATATGTCCAAATTTCAAGTATTTAAGTTATTACACCTTTGTCCTTCCCCTTTAAAATCTTCCATAAACGAGATACGAGGTTTTGCATTTATAATGACAATATACTGTACAAGGTAAATTAATAAGCGTCGAACGATGATTAATTTGTGTACAAGTCAAAATGATATATGTACAACGTAAATTAATAAGTGTCAGACGTTAATTAATTTGTGTACTTGTGACGGAAATAATATATCGTCGGCTATGACAAAATTGTGTAACTGAAATTTTGCGCGAAAACCATTTTTTTCTGGAGAGCCAAAAACGTTTTTACCGCTTTAAAAAATGTGCCGACAAAATTGTGTAACTCAATAACTACATGAACAATTCAGCTTCTTTAAGGTTTTAAATAAGGTAATTGAACATAACTTACGGTTCATTTATTGGTCAAAGTAGAAGAAATACAGAGGAGAATGCCATTTCTCAGCCTTTTATTACTCTCATGTAAATAATTTGTCTATGTACAACGCATATTTGTCAGCTAAATCGAGTTAAGCAATTTTGTCACATGATAATTGAAATGGTTTTAATAGGTGTAGAGAAACGCCGTTTTGAGAGAATATGCACTTCTACAAACTATGTAGAAAGCATTAATAAACGAAAATTGACAAAATTGCGTAACTAATTTGTTACGCAATTTTGTCATAGCACCGACGATATGTGCTATGTAAATTTATTAGCGTCGGACGATAATGAATTTGTGAACCACAACAAATACCGTAATTATTCTAATAAAAGCCCATATTCTAATAAAGGCCATCCCCCAAATCTCAGCTGAAAGTATGCCTATTTCAAGTTTGAGTTTGAGTTTATTGGGGTTTTACGCCGTTTTCAACTAGTCAACCAGGGTCATATCGCGGCGGCTGGAGCACCTACCCATGGATTCCTGTTGTTTCTCAAACCAGTACTACCACAACACCCTTACCGAGCCTCCAGCTGCTCGCCCACTTAGGTTAACGATTTCAAACCCATTGGTGGGTGACAATTTTGTCAGAAAGGGTATTAGCCGCGGCCGGGTATCGAACCCGGGACCTCTCGAATGAGGGTCAGATGCGCTACCAACTGCGCTAAGGCCGCGGCCCTGCCTATTTCAAGCACAAATTAAGCGGAAAAGGTGATTCTAATAAACGCCCATCCCCTATTCCGGACTAAAAAAATCATAAACAAAGATCACTTCTAAAAGCAATGAAAGAGAGGATACCCTGTTCCACAATCTGTTTACTTTGAAGGAATTTCATCCAAACTGTCATATTTTACAGTTCTTGTAACAAAAAATTGCAAACTTTTACTTGATTAACTTCAAGTTCATGAATTGACATTCGATTAGCATGTTTTGACTCACAAAATTAGAATACCTCTAATAAAGGCCCACCCCCAACTTTTCTATCAAGCACTTTTTCTAATAAACGCCCGGGCGTTTATTAAGATACTTACGGTAATATACATACAACATAGAATTAATAGATATTAGATGCATATAACATACTGTTGACCCTTAACCCATTACCAGACAACATAATTTTAGACTTATTAAAGTTCAAAGATGTTGCAAACGACAATATTCAAAGTGGCTGAAATTTAACATCTTTTGGTCTTTGTGTGTAGAAAACATTCAGGGAAATCAAGAAAGTGCTTGTCACAAACAAATTCTTCATTTTTATGCCCCCTTTCGAAGAAAATGTGGGTATATTGTTTTGCAAGTGTCGGTCGGTTGGTTGGTCGGTCGGAAGGTCGGTCGGAAGGTCGGTCGGTCGGTCGGTCGGTCCGTAGGTCGGTCGGTCTGTCCGTAGACCAAACCTTGTCCGGAGCATAACTCAAAAAGTATTAAAGGTAGAATCATGAAACTTCATAGGTGGATAGATCTCATTATGGAGAGGTGCAGTGCACAAGAACCGTAACTCTGCTGATCAAATTTTCTGAGTTATTGCCCTTTGTTGATTTTCAAACTTGATTCTTGTCCGGAGCATAACTCAAAAACTATGTTAGGTAGAATCATGATACTTTACAGGTGAATAGATCTCATTATGGAGAGGTGCAGTGCACAAGAACCGTAACTCTGCCGATCATATTTTTGGAGTTATTGCCCTTTGTTGATTTTCAAATTTGATTATTGTCCGCAGTATAACTCAAAAAGTATGTAAGGTAGAATCATGAAACTTTACAGGTGGATAGTGGTGCAGTGCACAGGAACCGTAACTCTGTAGATCAAATTTTCTGAGTTATTGCCCTTTGTTGATTTTTACACTTAATTCTTAACCTTGCCTATATCTCATTTCCTTTTACACATACAGCCTTGATATCTCACACATAGGTACCTCCTATCAACATGGTTCACATTTAACCATGACCTTGGACCTTGTGACCTTGACCTTGGAGTTTGACCTACTTTAAAAAAATTTAAACCTGGCATATATCTCATGACCTTTTACAAATACAGCCTTGATATTTCACACATGGACACATCTTACCAAGACCTTTCACAATTGACCATGACCTTGGACTTTGTGACCTTGACCTCGGAGTTTGACCTACTTTTAAAAAACTTTAACCTGGCCGATATATCATATCCTTTTACACATACAGCCTTGATATTTGACACATGGAAACCTCCGACCAAGACCTATCACATACGACTATGACCTTGGACCATGTGGCCTTGACCTTGGAGTTTGACCTACTTTAAAAAAAATAAACTTGGCCTATATCTTATGTGCTATTACACATACAGCCTTGGTATTTCACACATGGACACATCTTACCAAGACCTTTCACATTTGACCATGACCTTGGACCTTGTGACCTTGACCTTTGACTTTGACCTACTTTAAAAAACTTTAACCTAGCCGATATATCAATTCCTTTTACACATACAGCCTTGATATTTGACACATGGACACCTACGACCAAGACCTTTCACATTTGACTATGACCTTGGACCTTGACCTTGGTGTTTGACCTACTTTAATAATACATTAACCTGGCCTATATTTCATGCCATTTTACATATACAGCCTTGATATTTCACACATGGTCACTTCCAACCAAGATATTTCACTTTTGACCATGACCTTGGACCTTGACCTTGGAGTTTGACCTACTTTTAAAAAACTTAAACTAGGCCTTTATCTCATGTCCTGTTACCTATACAGTCTCAATATTTTACCTATGGACACCTCCTACCAAGACTTTTCACATTTGACCATGACCTTGGCCTGTGTGACCTTGACCTTTGAATTTTACATACTTTTAGAAATCTTTAACCTAGCCTTATCTTATGTCGTATTACACCTACAGCCTTGATATTTCCCACATAGACACCTCCTACCAAGACCTTTCACATTTGACCATGGCCTTGAATATTGCAACCTTGACCTTGGAGTTTGACCTACTTTTAAAAAAAAGACTGAAACCAGGCAAATATATCATGTCCTTTTACACCTACAGCCTTGATATTTCACACATGGACACCTCCAACCAAGACCTTTCACATTTGACCATGTCCTTGACCTTGGCCTACTTTTAAAAACTTTAACCTGGCCTATGTTTCATTTTACTTTTACATATACAGCTTTGATATTTCACACATGGACACCTCCAACCAAGACCTTTCACATTTGACCATGACCTTGACCTTGGCATTTGGCCTACTTTTAAAAACTTTAACCTGGCCTATGTTTCATTTTATTTTTACATATACAGCTTTGATATTTCACACATAGACACCTCCTACCAAGACCTTTCATATTTGACCATGACCTTGGACCTTGTTAACTTGACCTTGGACTTTGACCTACATCAAATGTAGGCCCTTGAGGGGGCATATATGTTTTACAAACATCTCTTGTCCATGATGTTTTCCAAAGCTTTTATTTTATGATCATTGTGTGGTAATGGGTTAAAGGGGGCATATATTTTTTACAAACTTTAATACTACGACAGACAACCAGTTTTAAGATATATGCGGCTAACCAGTGATTTTTTTACAATTTAAAGACTGTGAGTCCAGGGACTCCCTGGATTCCATATCAATGAGTCCAGGTACTAGCTAAGTGAGTCCAATACACTATTTTTAATAGGAAATCTGTAAAGTTGTTGCATTCTGGGACTCGCTAGAATTAATACTTTGCATCCCAGAGACCAAATTATGAGTAAAAGTTGCAGGATGCGCAGGTAAAAAAATCACTGGCTAACAAAACTCATTTTCTAATGAGATGATAATCAATAATTATCTAAAACATAGGGTTTGACGAAAGATAAATGAAATTTTGCATTTTCATTACCCCTTCTTATAGATCTACAGCTGTTTTAACCAGTTACTACACAGTGACGCCTTTTGAATCCCTCCGAAGAAAAGGCTCAAGAAAACATTGTGGAAAATGAAGAAATTGCTTGTCCTAGGACTAATGTAGTCAAACAGCTACTTTGAGTAGCTCTGCGTTATCAATGGATATAACAAATGTTTCCAGTCAAATCGGGCATTAGTTCATGGAGTGAATATTTTCTTACCCAAAATGTAAAATTCTCAAAATTTCATCCACTTTAAATTGTTGTCTGCAACATATTTGAAATTGGAATAGTCCAAAATTTTGCCATCTGGTTCTTTGCAGGAGTTACACGCCCACATCAACGGTTCTATAAGCGAGTCCACAATGGCAGCGGTGCTCAAACTCAGATCAGACAGTGTAGATCCCGATTGGAGACTTATGTTCAAGAAAGGAGAATCTGGATCTCTTGAAGAGTGAGTTCCAAGCAGGGTTAGATGCTAAAACTTTCCCAAACAAGGAGTCTGCATTAAGAAAACAGGGAGACCAGAGTCCTGTGGCCTTTTAACGCTGCAAAAGTTAATGTTTTTCAAAACATTGTGGAAAATGAAGAAACTGCTTGTAACAAGTAATTTCTTCTTTTGCCACAATGTTTTCTATGAAGAAAGCCCCAATTTTGTACAATTCTATTCACATAGAATTGTCATCTGTAACACCTTTGAATTTGGACAATACTTAGTATAAAACTTTGATGTTTTGTAAGCAGACAACATGATCCCTTGATTCTTTTAACCCTTTTCGGAACAACTAAAATGTGGATTGATCTAATGTACATTTTTTTTGTAAAATAAAGCATTGAAAATATTTTGCCAAAAGGAGAAACTGCAGATAATTAGCTTTAGGCTACTACTTTTTTGCTTATAAATGTTTTTCAAAGTGTTTTCTTTTGAGGTTGTCAAAACTAGGTTTTGTTAGGGAAAGTATGTAAACCCTTAAGCCTTTCCCAAACAAGACCTGGATTTGACGTCCCTAATAGAACAGGCTTGAGAAAACATTGAAACAAAAGAAGAAACTGCTGATAACCAGCAGTTTCTCCTTTTGTCTCAATATTTTCCGTGTCATATTTTACACAAATCATGTCTTTATTATCATCATTTTTGTCATCTGCAGCAGCCTTCATATTGGATCACCCTAAAATTTTATTGTTTGGGAAAGGGTTAATTAATCAATCAACCCCTCATTTTGACTTCCTATATAAACAGGACTTGTGAAAACCATGAGACAGAAAGATAATCGTGATTATTATACCACCCAAACAAAGTTTGGTAGTATATAGGAATCGGCCTGTCTGTCTGTCCATCTGTCTGTCTATCTGTCCACATTTCTCATGAGCACAACTCCTCCCAAATGTTTAGACCGATTTTGATAAAGATTGACAGGAATGATCAACATGACATGGACATTGGCATGAAGAAATTTCTTTACAAGGTCCACCAGGGAGATAATTTGACTTAATTTTTGACCTGCCTCAATTTCTCATGAGACTTGAGTGTAACTTTTCACAAACGACTGGACAGATTTTAATAATATATAGTCAGGGATGATCAACATGACATGGACATTCACATAAAAAAATGTCTATTCTCTCCAAGGTCAACCAAGGGAGATAGTTGAATTTGTAACACCTGCCGATTTCTCGTAAGCGCAACTCCTCCCTAAAGGCAGGACCGATTTTAATGAAAACTCACAGGAATGATCATAAGCATGCGCGGATCCAGAGTGGGGGTCAGGGGGTCATGATTCCCCCCCCCCCCCCCCCCCCCCCCCCAGAATTTGGCGAAAAAAGGGGTTATCAAAAAGATTGCTGGTTATGTCCCATATAAGCTACGCATTTGTACCTGTGTGCCACGACAAACCGTTTTTATATTTAGTCCTTGGTTGTATGACATATATCTGCATGGATCCAGAAGGGGGGGTCAGGCATGACCCCCCTGGAATTTGGCAAAAAAGGGATAAAGATCGGAAGACCCCCCCTGGGAAAAATACCTGGATCCGCGCTTGATAATGACCTGGACACTGGCATGAAGAAATTTCTTTGCTCTCCAAGGTCATCCAAGGGGATAATTTGACTTTGAATTTGTGACCTGTACCAGTGGGGTATTAGTCAGCTCTGTGATAGTTCTAGTTGCTTTATTTATCAGTCTTTTGATGTGAAATACCTGAAAAACCTCTCTATTTGGTTATATATTTAGAGAAATTTACCTTGGAAGGTGTAATGGCATTAGACAGATTTACTTGCAGGCATAGTTACTCATGTGGCCACCTACAGCTTATTTACCCTATCTCAAACGACAAAATTTTAGACAGGTCCAATATGAATGTTGCTACAGAAGACAAAATGGATATTAATAAAGATAGGATTATTTTGTAAAGAAAATATTGAGACAATAGGAGAAAGTGCTGATTATCAGCATTTTCTTCTTTTGCCTCAATGTTTTCCCAAGACTCTTCTATTAAGGACATCAAAACCAGGTCTTGTTTGGGAAAGGGTTAACTTGAGAGCTTTATTGGGGTTTAATACCATTTTTAACTGCTATGGTCATATTGCGTTGCTGGAGTACCTAACAATGGATTCCTGTTGTTTCTCATACCAGAACTTCCACAACACCCTAACAGAGCCTCAAGCTGCTCGTCCACATAGGTTAACAATATCAAACCATTGGTTGGAGACACTTATGTCTGAAAGGATATTTGCCGTGACCGGGGATCGAACCCTGGACCTAACGAGTTAGAGTCCAATATCATGTGCTACCAAATGCGCTATGACGACGGCAAAACACTTGAGAGAACACTGATCTTTTCTCGTTTCAGCACCTTTAAGATGTTTAGATTGATTCATCAGGTGTCAAATTCAGAAGCTGCAGCATACAAGGTAACCATATTCTTTCTTATTCCTTTTCAAAAGTACAAAATTGTAGACTGATCCAAATTAAAAATACAATTCTAATGAGCAGTGGAAGGAAAATTTCACATAATCACATTATTTAAAACTTTTCCATATAAGACCCTGATTTTGATGTCCATAACAGAAAAAGGCTTGGAAAACATTGAGTCAAAAGATTGAAAATGTTGATAATCAGAAAATCTTCTCATTTTGCCTGAACATTTTCTTGGTTGTAATGTACACATATTCTGATTTATTTACTATCATTTTAATGTCTGCAACAACTTTTAAATTGAAACACCCTAAAAATGTGCTGTTTGGGAAAGGATTAAAGTAGAAAATTTGAAATTAATGGTCGTCCACTCTGGAGTAGACTGTATAGCATATCATGTTTCAGATTACTTACGATGTTATACATGAATTTGCCGCTGAAAATGTTAAGTATATAGAATTACGTACAACACCAAGGGAGGAAACTGCTACTGGCATGACAAGAGAATCATATGTGCAGAATGTTTTACGGGCGATAGAGGACTGTCGAAGTGAGAATCTGGACATCATGGTACGACTATTATTGGCCATAGATAGACGGGGGACTCTAGAAACTGCCTTCGATACTGTGGATCTAGCTGTGAAATATAGGTACAGTGACAAAAAGAAGCTATTTACCGGTAAACTCTAGCTGTAGCGGCCAATGTCAACAAACCTGTGTTTATGAAACCCACGTGATAATTATGTTAAAGAAGAAATTACTCAAATGAGTAATGAGTAAAATGAGTAATTCTTCTTTTCCCATTTTTTTATGCCCCGTATCGAAAGATCGGGGCATATTGTTTTACTCGTGTCCATCTGTCTGTCTGTCCGTCCCTCTGTCTGAAAACTTAACCTTTGCCTTTTCTTCAAAAGTATTTGACATACAAAGCTCAAATTTGGTATGCAACTTCCTTTCAATGATATATATCTGTTCCATGCAATTTAACCTTCCTCAAGGTCATCCGTTAACCCTTATCAACCCTTTACTCTACGAAAACTTAACATTTTACAAAAATGGCCATTTCGGGGGCATTGGTGTTTCATCTTAACCCCCAAATCTCTTGATTTGAATTTTGGTTGATCTTCAATAACTTTTTTATCAGCTGATTTTTCAAAAATCCACCACACCCAGCTAATTCTTAAGATTTTCCCGCCTTCTCTGTCTCAAACTGAATTCAAGTTTGCCCATATTAACAAAATTATTGAATATTTTTTTTTAAATTCTGAGTTAAGGGATCAACTACATGTACTATGATAATCCTCACTGTTCGTCCATCTGTCTGTATGAACATAGATATACATCAGTCCACATCTTGTGAATGCAAATCAGGGTTCTCTGCAGAATAATTTGAAGCTGTAGGGGCAAATTAAAATTGTATCCATGCAAATAATTGTGAATGAAAATTAAAAACATGATAGGAAAAGAAGAAATTGCTCAATTTCAGCAATTTCTTCTTTTCACATTATGGTTTTTATACAGAATTGTCACATTTTAATGTATAAGAATGCATTATGTATCAGTTTTTGACACAAAATATCTCTAAATGTCTCTATTTGGTGACCATTTTGGAGAAATGAAGCTGTATTGGCATCACAGTGATTTAGATGAAGCTGTAGTGGGGCCGATACAGCTTATTGGGCTGGGGAGAAAACTGCAAATTCTGGATAGATTTGGATGAAATGTTCTTTGTATGTTCATAGTCACCTGACCTTGCACATACTGTAATGGTTTTGGTACAGAAGATTGCATCACAGAAAAAAATGGACTTGACACATTTCCAGACTGCAATATTTTAGGCTGGTCTAAATCCAAAGATCTTGCTGACAACAATTTCAGAATAATGAAATTTTACATTTTTTGGGTTTTTAGGTGTAGAACACCTTTTGGAAAGTGAATAAATTTGCTTGTAACAAGCAATTTCTTCATTTCCCACAATTTTTTTCTACCATGAAAGACAAAGAATGCAAAATTCCTTTGACTTGAAATTGTCATCTGCATCATCTTTGAATTTGGACCTGTGTAACTTTTTGCTGTCTGGTAATAGGTTATCCCATTACCACACAGACTCTTTTTGACTCCCCACAAGATAAAGGCTTAGGAAAACATTGTTGAAAATGAAGAAATTGCTTGTGAAAAGCAATTTCTTCATTTCCCACAAATGTTTCCTACCAAAAAGACCAAAAGATTTTAAATTTCGTTTAGTTTGAATTGTCGTCTGCATCATCTTTGAATTTTGACCAGTCCAAAATTTCTTGTTTGGTAATGGGTTAAGGATAGCAGGGTCTGCAACCCCCATTGTATGAATCAGGACCAGTCAATTATTTTGATGTTTTAGAAAGAGTCAAATTATTGACAATGCATCATTTTGTTTTACAGAGAGAAAAGTAATGGGACCATTGTTGGAATAGACTTGAGTGGAAATCCATATGTAGGTACTTGTTAGTATTCAACCTATTATCGAATAACAAAATGTTAGGTGGGTCCAAATTCAAAGATGTTGCAGATGACAATTTCAAACGAATGAACTTAAATTTTCATTCTCTTTTTGGGTAGAAAACATTGTGGAAAATGAAGAAATTGCTTGTCACATGCAATTTCTTCATTTTCCATGATGTTTTCCAATGCCATTATCTTGTTAGTGTGGGAAAGGGTTAAATCTTGTCTAAAATAGTAGTACCTTAAGATGCAGATAAGAAACAAAGCTTTGGGAAATGGAAATATTGAACAAAAGGAAGAATCCTTTTCCTCAAAATTTTCAACCTTGAGAAGTTGTCACAGAGTCTTTATTCTTACAAATTACAACCATATATTACTATTTTTGTCTGCATTCTGCAACACTTTGATTTTAACATGTCCAAGATTAGAATTAATTTTGAGTTGTCCTGAGATAAAGTAGTTTCAGAAAAGAATAAGCTAGTCAAGGTAAGAAAATGGTCTAAGTTGCAGGTACCAAAGCCTAGGAATCAAAACTACTCATGAAATTTTCACAAAATGATGATAAATTTTCTGCTTGCAAACTTCATTTTGGAAAAATTGACATTTTTGATCAGAGATCATTTATAGGCTTTGTTACAGCCTTGACGAGGGCTCATATTATCAATGGTGGTATGATTATTTTTTGCACAATCTAATTTCTTGTGCAATCAGATTTATTCTTACACAGTTTACAGAAGAAGAATGGTCGTAACTTTGTTGATAACATGGGCCCCAGATGAGTTTGGTCAGAAGTGCAGTCAGATAAAGATCCACATTGCTTTCTAACAGTTCCCATGTATAATGAAGGAGTTTTAGAGTGCTGTAGCAGTTGATCAGCCCATAATTATGACATTGAGCAGGCTTATCTGGATACATGGTTCAAAGTCCCTTGTCCTAGTTTCCACATCATTTGCATTTGTGACCTGTCACGCTAAAAGGGACCTTGTCAGAAGTCCAAAAACCCAAATTTTGATAAATTGACCAGGGTCAGCAGAGGTCAACCAGATGCTGGATGTGTAAAATAAACATAATTATATAGTAAAATAGGTGAAACATGCTAGGTTCAGTATACATAACAGTGAAAAGTGTTGACCCTAGTCAGGCTGCGCGAAATGTGCAGACTGTCTAGGGTCGATACTTTCACAATTGTTGTAAGGTCCCTTTTAGCGTGACGGGTCACATTTCTTTAATATATGCTCAACAAATTACAGGTAGGTGATGCCACAAAATTTATTCCAGCATTAAGAAAAGCAAAGGACAATGGCCTCAAGCTAGCATTACATTTGGCAGAGGTAAATATTTAACCATTTCCCAAACAAAACCTGGTTTTCACATCTCTATTATAAAAGGCTTGGGAAAACATTGAGGCAAAAGAAGAAACTGCTGATTATCAGCATTTTCTTCTTTTGCCTCAATATTTTCTTTGCTATATTGTACCAAAAGCCCATCTTGTTCAACATCCATTTTGTAGTCTGCAACAGGTTTCAAATAAGACAATCCTAATATTTTGTTATTTGGGAAAGGTTTAATACTATATGTTTTGTAAATGTTTCGGACTTACTTATCCAACCCATTCTACTTGAATACATGAATATAAATTATGCAACAACAAAAAGTATCCATTATTTTAATTGTTGATGCGTATGTGTGTGCAATTTAAACAAAAACACAAGTTTTAGCATGCAACATTACATAAAATAATTAGTTTTCACATTTAAAATTTGAGTGGAAACTAAAACTGAGACATTTCATTTCATAGAATGACCATATGGTGTCTTTCAATAACAAAATTGACAGGTCATGTGCTGTAGCATTGTGGTAACCTAAATATATTTTAATACCCACATTGAACACGGTGTAAAATTACGTAACTCAGAATTTCTGATAATCTTTCAATATAATTTTTAATACTTGGCCAATTTGAATTTGGTTTGAGGCAGAGAATGTGGGAAAATGCCAGGAATAAGCTGGACGTGTTAGATTTTTGAAAAATCAACTGATAAAAAAGTTATTGAAGATAAACCAAAATTTTGGTTTATCTTCAATAACCTTTTTATCAGTTGATTTTTCAAAAATCAACCACGTCCATCTAATGCGTGATGTCTGTCCACATTTTCTGCTTCAAACCGAACTGAAATCTGTCCAGTATTTACAAAGTTATTGAAGATTTTCTGAAAATATTGTATCACATGATAATCCACCGTGTTGAAAGTCAAAGAGATCTTGGTGAACAGCCAGAGCTACAAATAAAGAGATAATGCCTGAAGAAGATTCAAAGTATTACCCATTAGTGTTTAATTATAAATTAATAAATTCGGACTGCCTTAACCCATTCCCAAACAAGACCTGGTTTTGATGTCCCTAATAGAAGTGCCTTTGGGAAAACATTGTGACAAAAGAAGAAACTGCTGATAACCAGCAGTTTCTCCTTTTGTCTCAATATTTTCTGTGCCATATTTCACACAAATCCTATCTTCAATAACACCTATTTTGTCATTTGTGACAGTTTTTGAAGAGGATCATCCTAAAATGTTGCCGTTTGGTAATGGGTTAACCTCCTTTTCTATTTCTCTGTTGACAACTATTTTGTTATGATTCAGATTCCCGCTCCAGAAGAGACAAGTGAACTATTACGACTTGTGCCAGATCGTATAGGACACGGTACATGTTTACAACCAGAAACTGGGGGTACACAGGGGCTAGTGGATACAGTCAGTAAACATAGAATACCTCTAGGTAAATTATATCAATTCAATCAATCAATTCAATTCGTTTATTTATACATTTCAGGCCTCCAGCCTATTGTACATACATATTACAAACATGATATATAAACAATTGTACAGTGATGGTCAAAGGAACAAAATAACATGTAGACAAGGTTACAAGAAGGAAATAATAGAATATGTCATAAACAGAAAACATTATTTTTGGCTTTTTATACTAGAGGTATATAGGCCAGCACTGCCTGGGAGGAGACGTGTCGCAAATGTTTGTGTCACGTCACCTTCCATTCAGGTCATGCCTTTAGATCCAAATATGAAATTTTAAGGTGATTTTTTTACAGTTCCAAAATAAGTTTTCTTCTCTGTAGTGAATGATAAATATATTGGGATATGTTTTTTATTATTAAATCATTTTTGCTACTTAGCAGCATGTGTAATTTATGTTTATTGGGTCTTTTGTAATATTTTTCCGGGATATAAACTTGTCTAAGATCAGCATAGATTCTACAATAAAATATAAAGTGATACTCGTCTTCTACTGAATTGGAAGAGCAAACTTTACATAGACGTTGCTCTCTTGGTGTGTTTTCATATCGACCTCTTTCTATTTCTAACGAGTGCACTCCAGTACGAAATTGCGCATATGCATGTCTAAATTTTCTTATATTTAATATATCAAGATAGTATTCCTTTTCAAAAGATGGTTTTATATATCTATAAACATTCAATTTTGAACTATTTTCTATTGACTCGTGCCAATGCTGCATATACTGATCTTTTAATCTTTGTGTAAAAGTATTCAAAAACTGTTTTTCGTCATTAACAACTTGACTATACCAAACATGTCCAAAGCCATTTTGACATAATAACTTTTCGACTTCTCTCGCCCAATTGAAATGAGATCTACTTATATTAACATCATTAAGCAGCATTAAATAACATTGTTTTACGAATCTTTCCTCTGGCATTTTTAAAACCCTCAACCAATATTTGATACATCGTCTTGTGCTTTCAATATACAAAGGAAAGCGAGCACAATCACCTAAAGCTGCGGCATTTGTTGAATTCATACTAACACACATGAATCTTTTACATGCATAGTTTAAAATTCTTTCGCATGGTTCTCTTGAAATAAAGCCCCATATCTCAGAGCCATACAATAGTATTGGTAATATTTTTGTGTCAAACACTTTAAAGAACACAGTATAAGGTAACTGACCGTACGAATTTAATGACGACAAAATTGAAAGTAACGCCCTTTTTGCTTTGACTGACATATCATTTGCCATAGCATTTAATGACAGAGCCGATGTAAATGTGATTCCAACATATGTAAAAGATGAGACAATGTCTAATTTTTCTCCACCGAAGAACCATTTTTCAAATTTCGACAATTTGCCACCCTTTTTAAAGACCATGATTTTACTTTTCTCTGAATTAACTTTTAAGCAACTATTTTGGCAAAAGTTGTGTAAAAAATCAAGTTGCTTTTGTAGATCTTTAACTGTGTCGGCAATTAATGCTACATCATCAGCGAATAATAGAATTAGAATTTCAATGATGCTATTTGGCTGAGGTTGAATTCCTCTAAACTATAGATCCAGATCGTATAGGACACGGTACATGTTTACAACCAGAGACTGGGGGTACACAGGGGCTAGTGGATACAGTCCGTAAACATAGAATACCTCTAGGTAAACATGTTTTTTCCTTACACAACAGTCATGACCAAAGCTTAGTTGATAAATCATCAGACCAAGTCAGGGCTACAGATAAAGGGCGGTGAAGACATTAAAAATTTCTCATTTGTATTCGTCGGTGTAAATGCAAAACCTCGTATGTCGGTTCTAGCGATTTTCATAGTGCAAACTTGTGTGTCCAATTTAGACAATTCTTGCAGGTTTTGAGATATTTTTACCAATCAGTATCAATGATACATTATTTATGAACAATATTTCCAAATTTCAAGTAAAACATTTCAGTTTGGGAAAAGTTATTACACTTTATTCCCTCCCCTTTAAAAGTTTCTGAAAACGAGATACGAGGTTTTGCATTTACAACGACGAATTACTCATTTGAACTGTCTCAATCAAGTTACTTTCTTGTGTCTTTTAAAGACAAGTCATGGTGTAAATTTATTTACACTGTAGCCTGCGCTTAAGAATTACATAAATACCAAAGTCCGTGGGAGCAGCATCTAAACTCTGGCATCCATTCAGCAGATGTAAACTTATAAATTAATGAGCTAGGATCTGGAAAAATGTCCCTTAAGGCTTTTGAGCCCAACATAGATCCAGATCAGCCTGTGCATATGCACAGTCTGATCAGGATCCACGTTGTTCTCTAATAGCTTCTTCGTGACTTGTAGTAACTTAGAGCAGCATGTATTCATATAGGACTGCATTTGACTACAGGCTGATCTTCAAACTCAATTTTTAAAAATGCTATATTGAACGTTTTTCCAGATTCGGGCTCATTTGTTTTTACCCGTGTTATGAAAGTAAATGACTAGAGGCTGAGTCCTGGTGGAGCACTATATAGTTTCATGCACTTGAAATTGTTGTCTGCAACATTTTGGATTCTAGAATATTGCCATCAGGTAATGAGGTAAGGTCATTCGTCAATGACAATAATCAAGATCTCAGAAGAAATAGTCATGTCAGACCCAGAGGCATTTGTGTATCAAAAAAAGCATCTGAACCAACAAATCTTATCTTAACCCTTTCCCAAACGAAAAAAAATCAGGATAGTCAAATAAAAAAACTGCTACAAATGACAGACCGCCACACCAATTTTTCGAATGAGACTTTAGATTGGCTATGGTTCTGTCTCCATATGAAATTAGCTCTGGGAAGTAAAACACTGTTTGATCTCATTGTCTGAACATGAAAAGGTGTACCAATCTCTACTATACTGTACATTATGATCATCAGTGTTATTGCAAAACAATGTAACTCCAGCTTAAGCTGGAGTTACAAGGTTTTGCAATAATTCCGACAATATAGAAAGTAAGAAAAACTAGTTTCTTCCATATCCATTATTTTCAGAGTTATGTTTGACATCTAATATAGTGAATGAAGTAGTCCCGGGTTATGACAGTCATCATTTCAAGTTTTGGTATGAGCAGAATCACCCATGTATTATATGTGTGAGTAAATAGAGCTACAGATAAGAGGGAGTGATGGCTTTTCAAAATGCAATATATCTTTAATGGTTCATTAAACCCAATGTCATGGGTACTCATTTGAATCATCTTGTTGAGACGATTCGTCTTTCCACTTTTATTAGATTAAAGCTTAATTCCAACTTTGGAAGATATAAGCATTTACAATTCATATAATAACTAAATGCATAGACATAATGAGGGAGCAGCACCTTTTTTATTTATTTCATTGCTGGCAATATCAAATATTTGGTAAGGACAAAATATTGGTCAATGGTAGAATGAGTTGTCTATCTGCTAAAACATACATGATTTGTTCATAATATATCTCAGCAGATATACCACCCATGTCATGGTGTAAGGTATTTCTGTATAAAATGTGATCTGGATTTAACACCTATGTAGATATAACTATTATTTCTAGTAATTTGAGTCTATATCATAATAACAGTTGTGCATACATTTGCATACTAGTATTTGTTTGAGACGAAGTCAAATGTGTGCTCCCTCCTTATACTTTTCATCAAACAAGAAATATTTATCCTGTTTATCTATTAACTTGACAGGGCAGTAATGGGGTAGAGAAACCACTGGGTTCAGTAGGTTTCTCTGCCCCCAATAATGCCCCATTTACTGTTATTCCTAGAAAAGGCTATTAATCAAAGACATTGACTTATCTCTCTTGCCTTACTATTTCCAGAATGAATGCAGATACTATTTTAGTATCAAAGTGTTTCAGCATACTGTCATTGTGGTAAAATAATTCCAAATTCATATTTCATTAACCCTCTCCCAAACAACAAGTTTTTGTGATGATCTTATTTGAAAGCTGCTGTAGACAAAATTGATGTTACAAGGAAATGACTGATGTATATTAAAGTACAGAGAATATTGTGTGAAAGTAAGCAGATGCAGGGTATCAGCATTTACTTCTTGCTTCATCAATTACAAAAAGACTTTTTAGATGGACATGTCAAAACATGGGTTGCTTGGGTAAGAGCCAATTACAATAACACCAAAATGAAAAACATATTTAGTGTTTTTCTCTACTTTCACAAGTAGTAGTCAGCATTTCCTCTCTAGGCTTTTCACATCTCCTGGCAAGACTTTTAGGAAGTGTTGAACATAGAATGGGGATTTTCGATTCCCTAGATTCCCATTCAAAAACTCACAACTTAGGGTTTGCATTTTAATTAACCCTTTCCCAAACAAGACCTGGTTTTGACATCCCTGATAGAATAGGCTTGGGAAAACATTGAAACAAAAGAAGAAACTGCTGATAACCAGCAGTTTCTCGAACTTTCTCCTTTTGTCTCAATATTTTCTTAACTATATTCATTTATTGTACAAAAATCCTTTCTTTTTCAATGTCCATTTTATTGTCTGCAGCAACTTTCAAATTGGAACATCCAAAATTTTTGTTGTTTGGTAATGGGTTAAAAGAAATAAAATGGTTTCACTACTTGTTATCTGTTGCTCTGTAAAGTATACAGGATTTATGCAGTATAGGGCTACAACAAGACCTGTTACTGTACAAACTCCTTTCCCAAATAGGCCAATATTTGAGTCTGAGAACATACTTAAGTTTTTTCGGGAAACCAGGGCCTGGGTTTGACATCCCTACTAGAAGTGGCTTTGGACAACAGTGAGACAAAAGAAGAAAATGCCTCAATGTTTTTTGTGCATTATTATTTACATCTTTTACCTTCAATAACATCCATTTTGATGTGTGCAGCAGCTTTAAATTTGGCCAACTCTAAAATTTAGCAGTTTGGTGATGGGTAAATGGTTTATCCAATATTTAATCTGTTACAGACTGATGATAAAGGTGTATTTTCCACAACCCTTACAGAGGAGTACTGTAAAGCTGCCGAGACGTTTGATCTGAACAAGCAGCAGTTATGGGACCTTTCATACAGCAGTATAGACTATACATTTGTGGATAGTGATGTTAAACAAATATTGAGAGACAAGTGGAAATCTTATACATATTTATTAAATAAATAATATCACAAAAATAGAAAATGTTTTGTTCTTTTACAAAAACATGAAAATCTGCTGTTGCTGTGCTTCAAAAAATGGTCATCCCCTTCCCAAACAAGACCTGGTTTTGACGTCCATAATGGAAAAGACTTGACAAAACATGGTGACAAAGAAGAAAATGCTGATAATCAGCATTTTCTCCTTTTGCCTCAATATTTTCTAAGCTATATTGTACATAAATCCAATGTTTATATACCCTAATTTTGTTGTCTGCAGCAGCTTTGGAATTTGACTGCCCCACGATTTTCTGTTTGGAAAAGGAATAATTATGCTAAATGACAAACAGCAAAATACCAGACTGTTTAAATTTGACAGCTTTTTCATACAACAAAGTTTGTGTTGCCAAAGGTGGGATGTGTGTACAACATAGCTCAGAAAATATTGAGACAAAAGGAGACAATGCTAATTACTAGCATTTTTATGCCCCCTTTCGAAGAAAATGGGGGTATATTGTTTTGCAAGTGTCGGTCGGTCGGTCGGAAGGTCGGTCGGTCGGTCCGTAGGTCGGTCGGTCTGTCCGTAGACCAAACCTTGTCCGGAGCATAACTCGAAAAGTATTAAAGGTAGAACCATGAAACTTCATAGGTGGATAGATCTCATTATGGAGAGGTGCAGTGCACAAGAACTGTAACTCTGCTGATCAAATTTTTTGAGTTATTGCCCTTTGTTGATTTTCAAACTTGATTCTTGTCCGGAGCATAACTCAAAAAGTATGTAAGGTAGAATCATGAAATTTTACAGGTGGATAGATCTCATTATGGAGAGGTGCAGTGCACAAGAACCGTAACTCTGCCGATCATATTTTTTGAGTTATTGCCCTTTGTTGATTTTCAAACTTGATTATTGTCCGGAGCATTCCTCAAAAAGTATGTAAGGTAGAATCATGAAACTTTACAGGTGGATAGATCTCATTATGAAGAGTTGCAGTGCACAGGAACCGTAACTCTGCCAATCAAATTCTTGGAGTTATTGCCCTTTGTTGATTTTTACACTTAATCCTTTGTTGATTTTATAACTTGATTCTTGTCCGGAGCACAACTCAAAAAATATGTAAGGTAGAATCATGAAACTTTACAGATGAATAGATTTTATTATGGAGAGGTGCAGTGCACAAAAACCGTAACTCTGCCAATCAAATTCTTGGAGTTATTGCCCTTTGTTGATTTTTACACTTAATTCTTAACCTTGCCTATATCTCATGTCCTTTTACACATACAGCCTTGATATCTTACACATACATACCTCCTATCAACATCGTTCACATTTAACCATGACCTTGGACCTTGTGACCTTGACCTTGGAGTTTGACCTACTTTAAAAAAAATAAACCCAGCATATATCTCATGACCTTTTACAAATACAGCCTTGATATTTCACACATGGACACATCTTACCAAGACCTTTCACAATTGACCATGACCTTGGACTTTGTGACCTTGACCTTGGAGTTTGACCTACTTTTAAAAAACTTTAACCTGGCCGATATATCATGTCCTTTTACACATACAGCCTTGATATTTGACAAATGGAAACCTCCGACCAAGATCTATCACATACAACTATGACCTTGGACCATGTGGCATTGACCTTGGAGTTTGACCTACTTTTAAAAAAATTAAACTGGGCCTATATCTTATGTGCTATTACACATACAGCCTTGGTATTTAATACATGGACACATCTTACTAAGACCTTTCACATTTGACCATGACCTTGGACCTTGTGACCTTGACCTTGGACTTTGACCTACTTTAAAAAAAACTTTAACCTAGCAGATATATCATGTCCTTTTACACATACAGCCTTGATATTTGACACATGGACACCTACGACCAAGACCTATCACATTTGACCATGACCTTAGACCTTGGTGTTTGACCTACTTTAATAATACATTAACCTGGCCTATATTTCATGTCATTTTACATATACAGTCTTGATATTTCACACATGGTCACTTCCAACCAAGATATTTCACTTTTGACCATGACCTTGGACCTTGACCTTGGAGTTTGACCAACTTTTAAAAAACTTAAACTAGGCCTATATCTCATGTCCTGTTACCTATACAGTCTCAATATTTTGCACATGGACACCTCCTACCAAGACCTTTCACATTTGACCATGACCTTGGACTTTGTGACCTTGACCTTGGAGTTTGACCTACTTTTAAAAAACTTTAACCTGGCCGATATATCATGTCCTTTTACACATACAGCCTTGATATTTGGCAAATGGAAACCTCCGACCAAGATCTATCACATACAACTATGACCTTGGACCATGTGGCATTGACCTTGGAGTTTGACCTACTTTTAAAAAAATTAAACTGGGCCTATATCTTATGTGCTATTACACATACAGCCTTGGTATTTAATACATGGACACATCTTACTAAGACCTTTCACATTTGACCATGACCTTGGACCTTGTGACCTTGACCTTGGACTTTGACCTACTTTAAAAAAAAAAACTTTAACCTAGCAGATATATCATGTCCTTTTACACATACAGCCTTGATATTTGACACATGGACACCTACGACCAAGACCTATCACATTTGACCATGACCTTAGACCTTGACCTTGGTGTTTGACCTACTTTAATAATACATTAACCTGGCCTATATTTCATGTCATTTTACATATACAGTCTTGATATTTCACACATGGTCACTTCCAACCAAGATATTTCACTTTTGACCATGACCTTGGACCTTGACCTTGGAGTTTGACCAACTTTTAAAAAACTTAAACTAGGCCTATATCTCATGTCCTGTTACCTATACAGTCTCAATATTTCACACATGGACACCTCCTACCAAGACCTTTCACATTTGACCATGACCTTGGACTTTGTGACCTTGGAGTTTGACCTACTTTTAAAAAACTTTAACCTGGCCGATATATCATGTCCTTTTACACATACAGCCTTGATATTTGACAAATGGAAACCTCCGACCAAGATCTATCACATACAACTATGACCTTGGACCATGTGGCATTGACCTTGGAGTTTGACCTACTTTTAAAAAAATTAAACTGGGCCTATATCTTATGTGCTATTACACATACAGCCTTGGTATTTAATACATGGACACATCTTACTAAGACCTTTCACATTTGACCATGACCTTGGACCTTGTGACCTTGACCTTGGACTTTGACCTACTTTAAAAAAAACTTTAACCTAGCAGATATATCATGTCCTTTTACACATACAGCCTTGATATTTGACACATGGACACCTACGACCAAGACCTATCACATTTGACCATGACCTTAGACCTTGACCTTGGTGTTTGACCTACTTTAATAATACATTAACCTGGCCTATATTTCATGTCATTTTACATATACAGTCTTGATATTTCACACATGGTCACTTCCAACCAAGATATTTCACTTTTGACCATGACCTTGGACCTTGACCTTGGAGTTTGACCAACTTTTAAAAAACTTAAACTAGGCCTATATCTCATGTCCTGTTACCTATACAGTCTCAATATTTTGCACATGGACACCTCCTACCAAGACCTTTCACATTTGACCATGACCTTGGCCTGTGTGACCTTGACCTTTAATTTTTACATACTTTTAGAAATCTTTAACCTATCCTTTATCTTGTGTCATATTACACCTACAGCCTTGATATTTCATACATAGACACCTCCTACCAAGACCTTTCACATTTGACCATGACCTTGAATATTGCAACCTTGACCTTGGAGTTTGACCTACTTTTAAAAAGACTGAAACCAGGCATATATATCATGTCCTTTTACACCTACAGCCTTGATATTTCACACATGGACACCTCCAACCAAGGCCTTTCACATTTGACCTTGACCTTCACCTTGGCATTTGGCCTACTTTTAAAAACTTTAACCTGGCCTATGTTTCATTTTACTTTTACATATACAGCTTTGATATTTCACACAGACACCTCCTACCAAGACCTTTCATATTTGACCATGACCTTGGACCTTGTTAACTTGACCTTGGACTTTGACCTACATCAAATGTAGGCCCTTGAAGGGGCATATATGTTTTACAAACATCTCTTGTCTTCTTTTGCCTTGATGCCTTTCCAAAGCTTAATCTTCACAAGCTGTTAAAACCAGGGCTTGTTCGGAAAATGGTTAAAAGATGTCCTCTCTTCAAAGCAAAACCACTACAAACACTTCAAAGAATAGTTTCATGAAATTTATTGACTTCCAAATTCACAGATGTTACAGATGATTATTTCCAAGTGAATGTAATTTTACATTTCTGGTCTCTCTGGGTAGAGAACATTGTGGGAAATGAAGAAATTGCTTGTCACCAGCAATTTCTTCATTTTCATCATTATTTGCCATAGATTTCCTGTTTTTGGGAGTCAAAATTCGTCAGATGGACTCAACAATACACAATAGGCTTCACCATAACAAATTACTGGCTACGCCCCTGCCTGTCTCCATGGAGTGTTGATTATTCATGGACCTTGTCTCCAAGCAGGAACAGCTCTGAAAATAGAACAGGACATAAGCTTAAACCTTTATCAGACAGTAAAATTTTAAACTGGTTCAAATTCAAAGTTGTTGCAGACAACAATTTCAAGTGAATGAAAATTTAATTATAAGGGGGATGTATGGGTAGAAAACATTGTGGGAAATAAAGACATTGCTTGTCACCGATGTCTAGGTTACAGGAATAGCCCCTAACCCCCTCCTTTATCATGAACAGTCACACTAGAAATGGAGCAAGTAGATTTTTATGCTCCCCGAAGGGAGAGCATATAGTCGCCGCTTTGTCTGTCCGTCCGTCCAAAGCGATTTCTCCATAACCCTTGGGCCAAATCAAATGAAACTTACCATGCTAACTCCCTATGACATAATGCCAATGTACTTTTCCCAGTTTTTGGATTTGAGGCCTCGTCATGGGAAAAGGGGACTTCAGGTAAAATACAGTTTTTCTCTAATTTCTCCTAGTCTAATGGTCAGAATTTGATGAAATTTCATATTTGAGTAGCAAATCAGAGGCCCTTGACAATAAAGTGCTCTCCATGGCATACATTTATTGTGACAATGCCTTATAGTGGGACGCATAACTCCGAAATTTAGGCCGAATCATTCACTTTGTGATACAAGCATGAAATTTGGCATGGTAAATGTTTGATGGCCACTTAATCAGAAAAAAGTGCTAGCCACATGAAATTCGCACCTGGTGGCCATTTTCCAAGATGGCCGCCATTCTGATAAATATATTCTATACATTAGATAGAAAGACATCCTAGATGGTGAAACCGACACGATTTTTTTAATAAATCATTCCTGTATAGTCAATTTTGTAATTGGCTATTAAGAACGTGGCCGTTTTGCAACATGGCGGTCGTTTTTATCCAAAATGGCCGCCAAAATACTATAATAATGGCCGTTTCTTCAAGTATATGTTGATTTTTATTATAAAAGTTATTAATCTTTTTCATAAAGTTTGAACTAGCAAAGGGGAGTGAAAAACACTCATATTTTGCACCCTGAAACTCAAATATGGGGACCATTTTTCAAGATGGCCGCCCATCGCATGTATAAATTAAGTCGGATACGAATATATCAAATAGAAACGCATCCCAAATGGTAACTTTCTTCGGGATTTTCTTATTTACATTTCCTAGATAGTCTTTCTGTAACTAATATATACCAAAGCTGACTCTCTACAACATGGCTGTCGTTTTCTAAAGATGGCCTCCAAAATATTCAAATCTTTATCTATTCTTCATGGAAACTTATTTTTTTTACTAGAAAGGATATCAACCTCTCTCTTTAAGGTTTACAGACCCTGAAAAAATCACCACTTTCTAGCCGTACGAAATGCATCAAATTACACACACTTGTAAATACACAAATCAACAAATTAGTTGGAATAAATTAGTTGGAATAAATGCTACCTCTGCTACCTCTGCCAAGAGGACAAATATGATGATTTGCTTCTCTCCTGAGAAATTTCCAGAGAGAGTAAGATCTAAGTGGATACAAGAGCATTGCCACAAATATTCCTTTATCTTATGCCCTTACTGATATGCCAAATTATTTTAATTCAGCTCTATTAGATGGTAGTAAGGGCATAAAAACTTTAATACGACATAAAGCCAAGTAGTATAAAAGATGCCATCTTCTTTTCAACAATAAAAGGCTTAAACGAACACAGAAACAAATGTCCACTACAGTTTTGATGATGCAGATGTGCATAGCTATAAAAGCTTTCAATAGTCAGATTGAAAAAAACATGCAATGTTTCTTATGCGTAAAAGATGGCAATTTGCAAAAATTTAGACAAGCAATGACTCTACAATTGAGTTAAAGGCTTAATCAATGCGTTATAACTATACTGTGCACAAAAAGTTTAGCACACTTGGAAAATGTCCTTTCCTAGTCAAACACTATTCCAAAATCCATGAAAATAAAACTCTAATGTGTTTGAAAATTCAATTTTCTAGCGCTTCCTGAAAATTTTGCTTCACAATTCTTAAGCGTTAGTTAGGTATTTTACGTTAAAGTGCACAGGGGTCAGATATCGAAAGTCAAGCAAATTTCAATGACGCGAATGTCCAGCATAAGCAGCTAGCACCGCCATTCAATGTCTTCCCATGTTGCAGAGAAGCTTCCTGACCACAGAGAAAGGATTTTTTCCCATTCATACTGCAGATGACGCTCATTGCCAATGACGTTACAGACGTCATTACTTTCTCTAGCCTGACGTCCAACAATGTTCTTTGTGTGTTCTTTTGCTGGTGATTAAGCAGTTCAGGCGTAGATCATTATGTATGTTCCTTGGAGTAAGTGGGTGATGATTATCTTATTGAAATATCACAACGTTGTGTCGTTGTAAGACGGTCCAGTGACAGGTTGGATAATTTCATTGCAGTTCCCTTGCACCGTTTGGTTGCCATTAACTGAAATGAGGCCTGTTTAACTGTTTTCATCTATTCCTGCCTAAATTTGACGCTGCACTCGACGTAACAGTCTCAATGATGACGTTATTGGAATTAAGCCTTACGCATCTTCTCCAACCACAAATCCTGCCGTCAGTTAATGACACGTAAAATGAGATTCGTCCGGACATTAGTCCAATGTCTCCTGAATCAATATCGATGTGTCAATACCCACTGACGCCTTGCCTATCGATGCTTAACGTCATTGGCGTAAGATCAGAGGACCCTGATGCAAGTTGTGTGGAGCCTGTTCCGGACAGTCTTGACACTAACGGTATACTTTGTGACGTCCTGGAGGAGTAGCACTAAATTCTTACTAGACAGGAATTCGAAACGTTGTCAAGACGTCGCTGTGAAACGATCCTCCCTGAACGTCGTTTTACACGGTCTACAAGATTTAGGTCGGTCGTTGGTGGCTAAAGTTGCATAAACCAAATGCCGTAGGCGCGTAATTGTCAATTGGAGACAATTGAAATGCAAAGCGACATCTCTAACAGACATACCTGCTTGGAGCATGCAAATAGCTCTCTGATGTCGAACTTACGTCATCATTTCTCGCCTTCCCATAATCAAATTCAAAGAATTTGTAACTGTTAAATTGATTCTGCTAACAGATCTGTGTAACCGTGTGTTTTTGGACAAGCTAGACATTATTGATGTCACTGCACACGTGCCACACGTGACTTTTGCTTATCTGGACTTTGTCCAATACACTGAATGTTCACTCTACACATGCACTGTATGCGTATTGGTTGTCGATCGGGACAACTGAACAGCACAAAGCAATGTTCATTTAATTATCATAAACTGAAAAAATAATGTGTTAAAAGACGTGCTAAACTTTTTTTGCTCAGTATATGAACAATGGGGGTTGCTTGCAAAGTTCAATGCTGGGGATGCTAGACATCGTTAAAGAGCTAAATCAGCACCCAAACTGTTTAGTAGAGCTTTATAGCTCGACGAGGTCTCACCAAATTATGAAATAAGCAAACAACAACGTTTGTGTAAAATATCTTTATCCTGTAATTGTAATTATATATGAATATCATGGAAATCAAGGCTTCTGAGAAAGTTCAACTATTCAAATTTCGTGACTTAGTCCCACCTGTGTAAGAACCGTCTCAATGCGCATAAAAGGGAGCATATCAAACAGGCTGCATGCAAAGCTGGTCATATTTGGGGAAAGTGTAAAATTCGACAACCAAATTAACAATGCCCGTCAAACTTGAGATTGTCAAAAGAAAATGAATGTTGGATAGTTTTGTGGACAAGTTTGAACCCAGTTTCAAACAGTTGCAGAGACGTGACCACGAATGGGTGCAAATTGCTTGCAGTGGACGATGCACATGCAAGAAAGAAGGGATATTCTGCACTTCACTCTGAAGCTGCTACTGTGAAATATCACGTGAAAGTTAAAATAATATTATGCAGTAGCGACAATCTAGGTTATAGCTTCTGTATTGATATGGCTATGTTAATAAATAGTAATCCTTGCTTGTATTCTACATACCATCTCTAGTTGTTGAGAGATACCATCTGCGATTTACAGAACTATTCTGGTAGCAAGAGCAGCGCTTATGCACGAGGGGCTTGTCAGTATAATTAACCATTTTTCAATTTAAGGGCAGATAATTTAAGAAAACCAAGAGTTATCTGAATTTTAATAGTAGCATGCACAAGTAGACACCATTGAGGTTCATTATGACAAGTTTGGTTATATTGCAGTTGAAACTGAATGAGTTGCAGTCTCAAGAAAATGAGCAGTTATTTTCAGTTATTTCAAGGGCAGATAGATAATAATAAATTATTCAAGAACGAAAAGAGTAATTTGAATTCGGTACGTGGTGTGCACAACTAAACATCATGGAGATTCATTGTATTAAGTTTGATCAAATGCCGGTTGAAATTGTAGGAGTTGCGCACACAAGAAAATGGGCATTTTTTAAATTCAAGAGCAGATAATTCAAGAACGAAAATAGTTATCTTAATTTCGTAAGTGGTGTGCACAACTAGATACCATGGGGATATTTGGCCAATGTGGCAAGTTTGGTGAAATTCCGAATTAAACTGTAGGAGGAGTTGCACATATAGGAATTTATTGATGGACGGGCAGATGGACGGACAACCAGGGCCATAACATAATATAACCATTTGGGCGTTAAAAAGATGATACACCAGAAATATGGATGTTAAAAATAGGAAACAACTGAGACGACTTCAAAATAATAAATTTAGTTGGTTGGCTGCCATCTCTTGTAAGCATCTTTTCAAAACTTGTCTTTCACATTTTATTGGGGATATGGTTTGAAATAGTGGGTTGGCTGTCATTTCTTATGGGGATCTTATTGAATTTGAAAATTGCATTTCACTTGGGATTTACTATAAAATGGTTGCCATCTCGGGGACACAAACATTATATTTCTTTTTTTTTTCTACATACCATTTATCTCATTGTTTAGGGGCCAACTTTTGGTAGTCTACTTGTTACGGTAGGTAAAGTGGCTCTAAATGAATAGTCGCCAAAAACTGATAAACAATGTTCACTACGCATTGGATATCTAAATTGGCAATCGATTAAAAGAGTGAAAATTATGATTATATAGGGTTGGTTGGCAGCCATCTGTTATCAAGTTTTTAAAGTTGTTAACGAAATTAGCCAGTATGACCTATCAGCCAAAAAAGCAGAATAAAGAAAGTTTTCCAGTAGAAAATCCGTCATTTTCATGTGAAAGAAATGAAATATCTTATATTGTATGGCAGCCATATGAGATTGGTTGCCATCTCTTGCACCAATATTGTCTTTTTGCATCTGGCATTTATGTGTCTGAGGTTCTGAAATGATTAAATCAAGTTTATACTAGTTTTTAAGTGACATATCATTTCATAGTGAATCTCAATAATGCTCAGATGGCGGCCATCTGATAAAATGGCTGCCATGTTGAATTTCAGGTGGCTAGCACTTTTTTCTGAAAATATACACTTGAAACAATATTTCTACCAAATTTCATGCTTGTATCATAATCTGAACGATTCTATGAGTTATACGCCCCACTATTATTCGGGGAGCATTGTCCGTTTCTGACGGCCCTTGTTTGAAAATATGACGATCTGTAAAACCAGATCTGTAAAACCAATGTAAGGCTATTTTCACCCACCTATGTGGCATATGATATATCTGTCCTCCTACAGTAGATTTATCCTTTTTTCTATTTCTCCACCCAGCTGTGGGTTTTAACAATCTGTTCGGGTCTCTATCTACATCAACTTCAACCTGTATGATAGAAAACAAGAGAACCATGATGGTCATAAATTGCTCAATTAACACAAATTATTATGTGTGTCAGAGCAAAAGACAGGAGGACATAAAAGCATACTTCTTTAGTTATTTCAAAACAAAACCCTATGTTGTGGAAAATATCTCTTCAAATTCTTTCTTCCCAGCCAAGCTAAAAAGTCCCCCGTAGTATTAAATTTATACCACCCCAAAATGTGTCACTTTGGATAAAGGTAGCGTTACCTGCATTTTCAACTGTTCTAAACGTCTCTCTTTCTCCTGCTGTTCCATCTCCTTTGCTTTTTCTTTTGCCAATTTTTCCTGAAGGGCTTGTGTGTCCTACGGAAGTATCAAAGCATGCATGTTTACATGTAGTCATATATCTTAATCTGAAAGAACTTAATTTTAGGCTGTCCCAAATTGGAAGGTGTTGCAGATGATAACGATAGAAATCTATCACTGAAGGTGATAAAATACCCCAGCCACTACATTAATTTTGTCCAGAGAAGCAAAAACTCCAAAAATATGAGCAGCAGAGTAATGATTCTTGTGCAATGCACCTCTCCACAATGAGATCTATCAACCTATGAAGTTTCATGACTCTACCCTTTTTGAGTTATGCCAAAGACAAGATTGGTACACGGACAGACAGACAGGCTGATTCCAGTACACCTCCTAAAGCATTTGAGCCAGAATCTGGAAAAACGTCCCTTATAGCATTTGAGATAGCCAGATTTCAACGTCAGGCTGTGCCTAGATGCAGTCTAGCCAGCATCCATGTTGCTCTCAAATAGTTGCTACAGACCATGTTGAAGCTATTGGAGAACAACATGGTTCCTGGTCAGACTGCGTGTATACGCAGGCTGATCTGGAACCATGTTGTTCTCAAATGCTATAAGGGACGTTTTTCCAGATCCTGGCTCATTTGTTTTGCAGGGGTATAATAAAACACCGGCTTGCAGGGGGTATAATAAACTACTTTGAGAATGATATGTGTATGCAATCGGCCTTGTCTTAAGTCTTTCCCAAACAAGAGCTGATTTTAGATCTCTAACAGAAAAGGCTTGGTAAAACATTGACACACAAAAAGAAAATGTTTAAGATCAGTATTCACTCCTTTTGCCTCATTAATTTCTAAGCTACAATCCACAGTAACATTGCACACAAATCCAATCCTCATCAAAATCTTTTATTTGTTTATTCTGATAGATATTCGGGGAAAAGTTTCTTGTTGTCTTATGAAAAGTCCATCAATAAGGTCAAAACAAAATGTCACTCATTATGCTAAAAGGGGCCTTTTTGAAAATTCATAAACCCAAATTTCGAGAAAAATATCAGGTTTGGTAGGCATTAGATGGACAAGAGCTGTCCGAAGACAGCGCGCTCTACTTTCTAAGTTGCTTAGTATAAAGGGGGCATAACTCCAAATATAGTGGAGCCAGGGTCATGGGCCCTGATAGTAAGGTAGAGGGTGTGATGGTGAATAAGTATTCCAAGTGTGGGTTGAATCCCTTTGATAGTATGGAAGTTATTGATGTTTGAAAAAACTTTAACCTTTGTTGCAACGCCAACGCTGACGCCAACACCAACGCTAACGCCGACGCCCGGGTGACAGTATAAGCTCTCATTTTCTTCGAAAAGTCGAGCTAAAAATGAACATAAATATTGTAACTCTAGTAAGAAAGGGAAAAAAAAAAACAATCTAGATATAGAAAATTACCAAATTAAGGGGTTTCATTCTAATCAGTCAGCATAGAATAACTAGGGTCAATACTTTTCACACAATACCAAAAAGTCCTATAACATTTCCCAAATGGCAAAATATCAAGGTGCCCTATTCAAAAGCTGTTGCAGACTACAAAATGGATTTGTATTGGTAAGAATCTGCATTATTTAACTAGAAAATATTGAGGCAAAAGAAGAAAATGCTGATTATCAGCATTTTCTTCTTTAGTCTCATTGTTTTTTCCAAATGTATTATACTAGGGACGTCAAAACCAGGTCTTATCTGGGAAAGGGTTAACATGATGGGTCATGGATACCTACCCTACTTCTGAATTTAGCTATTTCTCTTGCTGAGATCTGTCTTTTTCTCTCTCTTTCCTCCTCTTCCCACACTTTTTGTTGCTGTTTTAAATATTCATCCTCCTCATTCCTTTGTTGTTTATAATGGAGAACTTTAGATTTCAAATCTTGCTGTTATATAAACACAGAAGAAACATTGATTATACCTTTCACAAACAATACCCTGTTTGCATCCCTAATAGAAAAGGCTTGAGAAAACATTGAGACAAAAGAAGTAAATGATGTCAGACGACAAAATCTTAGACTTATCCAAATTCAAAGATGTTGCAGACAACAATTTCAAAGGGGTGAATTTTCACTAATTTTGGTAATACTGTGTAAAAAACATTGGTGTCTCAATATATTCTTTGTAAATAGACGCTCTCTTTATCACCATCACACTTGTCATCAAGTAATATCCATTCAATTTCAAGAAGTCTTTAATAGTATTGCTTTGGAAAAGGTTAGAGTGACAGCTTGCAGATTCATACACTTGGCGGTTTCTGGCCTCTGGTGCATTGAATTTGCTAAGCACAGCTGAATGGTTGTACAATTAATTACTTATGTATGTCCTTTGATCAATTTTGGTGCCAAAAATTGCATGTTTGACAGCTCATGCTCGTTGCAGACGATTTTTGTCATACTTACGAAGCTGAATTTTCACTGAGTTGCAGTTATGTTTATTCAAAATAAAATAGTCGAGTCATTAGAAAACCTAATCAGGGCAGTATAAGGTGAGAAAATTATCTTATTTCATAAGCCAACTGCATACATTGATGTCATTTGATCCAATGTTTACATTTGAATCAATCTTATGACCGCTTTCATTCTGGTGATGAAAGAGTAATTCCCCTTTAGCTGGGACACTAGTTTGTTCATCCCAAGGTCTTTACATGCCAAATATGCAAATCTTATATAAACACAATGAAGATCTCATTTATTGGTTGAAATGTAAATTTATATCATATTTTGATATTTAAAATTAGCAAATTGTTCCATTCTGTTCTATTCTGTTCACCTGAAAGAAGTTGTCCATACCTGTCGTCTTCAAAAGCTTGAAAGTAAAGTACTTTTCCACAAATCATGCTGAAATTTTGCATGTCGTGATAAAATTGGTTACTTTTTAGATAGATAGTGATTTTTTATCATTGCTTAGCATGATTTTCACAAACGTGTGGTGTACGAATCTGCAAACTGTACCAAGTAAAATTTTATGACTTTTATGATGGTTGAATAATGATGGTTCCCTTACAAATCATACATGCTGAAATCGAAAGTAGGTCAGCAAAAGAATCAAGAAAGGTGTATTATTTTGTCTGCAGAAAATGAAAAGAATATTCGCTAGTTTAAGAATTATATGATTTAAAACCCTTCAAAACTGTACGAATCTGCAAGCTGTCACTCTACAGGAAAGAAGATTGCACTCCGTATGTTGACAATTTCCCAACACATACAGTCAAACTTGTAATGTCAACATAGGATATATCTAATTTCTGCAAAGTTGTACCGAAAATTATCAATGAAAATCAAACATTTCAAACGAAATAACTTCTGAATGAATAAAGCCATTGAAAAATAGTATGAAGAGGATAGAAATTGCTCGTTTCCTTCCTTTTCCTACTATATTTCAATTGTTAACTCACTTGATGAGCAACAAGTACAGTAAAATGTCATTAAGGGGGAATGCTCCAGTTTCCTAAATTTTTTCCCAATAATAGAATTTATTTATATTTTGTATGTTGAAATTACATGTTATTACCAATTGAAAAATAAAATAAAAATGGGTGGTCAGCGATCTTGTTTGAATTTTATAGGCATTCATATCACATACCCCTACAGCGAAAAAATGCACAATTTCTTGCACCTGTCCAAGGTCACTAAAATGCTAATAAAATGCTGTATATTCATTGTTTAGTCCCGAAAACGGATTTAAAGTAATGTCTTACATTTAATAAGAACAGAAAACCCAAATATTTGCTATCATAAATGCGTAAATGTATAAAATAGCATGCTCACATGTTCGGTTAGATCAACGAAGCTGGAGTGTTTTATGTCAAAATTTGCATATTTTTTGAAATATTTCAAGTTCTACATAAAAGAATTTGATAAAACTTCCTCATTGTATTAAGCAACATGTCCTGGTAATATTTCAAAAAGAAAATGTATAGGTCAGCGCACTTGTTAGTGAATTACAGCATTTTTTATCAGCTGCACATGAATAAAATGACGCAAAAAAGTGGTAACTGCATACACACTTACGACTGTCTTGCTCTAAATAATCGATTTCCATCTTGAGGAAATCAGTTTCACATAATAAATACACTTTTACTGTCGAAAATGGTAAATTGTTATGATGCGTTATATTATTGAAAATATGGTAGCGAAACATATTGGTACAAAACATTTAATTTACTACAGTAATGACCGAATATTCCGAATAAAACTGGAGCATTCCCCCTTAATATCAAAATTAAACAAAATCGGATGAGTCAAACTCCGGATATGTGAAGAATTTTGACGGCCCCTCTAACTTCGACACACCGAGTATGGACTGTACATACCTGTTTTCTCTTCCATTCTTCCTGTCTTTTGTGTTTGTCTAATTCTTCTCTCAATTTCTTCTCTTCTTTCTGAGCCTTTTCTAATTCTTTCTGAACCTGTTACAAATACAAATTTATATATTACAAGATAATCAGGGAATAATTGCCAGGGATACATGTATGTTATTTTCTTCACAGCTTAAGTTCATATTGGGGTAGAAATTAGTCACTTTACAAAGGAAGGAATCAGACTGTCAACAAATTGTGGACTAATCCTAGGAAATTTTTGGAAAGACATCCAGACGGATGGACAGACAAACATACGGATATGAGTAAAACAGTATGCCCCGATCTTTTTAAATGGGGGTATAAAAAAGAAAACGCTGATAATCAGCATTTTCTACTTTTCCTTTCAAGGTTTTTTGTTTTAAAATACACATTTTCTACTTTTGACATAATCTATTTTGTCATCTCCGACAGCTTTCAAAATGGTTAAGTGTAAAATTTTATGATGTGGGAAATGATAAAAAAAGTGAAGAGATGAGATATTTGTGTTTTTGAGTAACTATTAAAATTTTGGGTAAAATCAATAGAATGTATGAAGCTCCAACTGTTGACAGTATCACCTGACAACATTTTCAACTAATGGCAACAATTTTTATATAATGTACCTTATAGGCATTTAGCTTGGACATCCTCTCCAGTCGTTCTTGTTCCATCTGTTCCTTCAATATTTCCTTCTTTCTATCAGGTTTCTCCACCGGTTCTTCTGTCGCTTTTGACAATATCTCATCCTTCTCTTCCTACAAACACAGAACATATGTAAGAGCTTTCCCAAACAACAAAATTTTAGGGTTGTCTAGTATAAAAGCTGTTGCAAAAGGCAAAACGGAGGTGATAAAGATATATATTGTCTATAATTTAGGAGAGAAAATATCGAGGCAAAAGGAAACAAGAGCCGTCACAGACGGATTATGCTCCCCGAATAAGTGTTTGTCACAAAATAAAAACTATCATACATTAAGCCCCCTTTTCCCATGACAGCTTTTTTGTACACACATTATTTATAGAATATGGTCTAGAACATCCTATTCATTACATGAGCACAAAATTTCATTAAATTCTGCCCATTAGATGAAGAGAAATAAGATAAAAACTAATTTTTACACTAAGGCCCCTTTTTCCATGACGCAGCCTTAAATTTACAAACGGAGAAAAAGGTCCCTAGGTATTGACCCAGGGAGTTCACATGTGAAGTTTCATTGAATTTGGTCCCAGGGTTGCTGAGATATGGCTGTGGACGGACGGACGGACGGACACACGGACGGACGGACAGCGTGGCGACTATATGCTCCCCCGAAATTTTTTCGGGGAGCATAAAAATACTAAATATGTTAAAATGTTAAATATGTAATACGTTATAAAGTCAAAATTTGATTTTCGGCTAATGCTGGGGAAAGGTGTCCGGAAACCCTCTAACACCATCAACCCTCTTCCCCCAGATCCCCACCCATCCCTGCTAGATCCGCCCTTGCATTTCTTCAAATTGACTCTTTAACTCCCTACAGGGTAACCACTTTGGAAAACATTGTGGGAAATGAACATGAAACAAGACAAGCAATTTCTTCATTTCCCACATTGTTCACTATTCCAAAAGACCAAAATATGTATAATTTCACAGAACTGAAATTATCGTCTACAGGAGGTGTGTTCTTTAGAGCGAGATTTTTAAGATTTCTTAAGATGTTTTTAATACAGCATTTTTGAGACCGAGATTTTAAGCGAGGTGTTCCGAATGTTCCATACTTCATACAAATGACGTCATCATGACGTCATTTGTATGAAGTATGGAGCATTCGGAACTCCGCGGTTTATGAATCATGGAGCATTCGGAACAACTCGGTCAATTCTATCCCATATAGATTCTACAGAATTTACCGAGGGGTTCCGAAAGCAGTATAGAGCAATGGCGGCTCCCAGTGATCGTCTTAAAAATCTTGCTCAAAAGAGCGCTTTATCCTAAAACATCTTAAGAAATCTCAAGGTATCTCAAGAAATCTCGCTCTAAAGAACGCGGCTAGGATCTATCAATTTGAACCAGCCTTTTATTGTTTGGTATTGGGTTAACAATAACTTACATCTCTTTTTTCCCTCCATTTCTTGATTGCATCCTTCTTTGTCTCATTTAAAAACAAGTATTCCTGGTACCATTCTTCATGTTTATTTATTTCTTCTTCTGTCCTAGTAGGAAGGGCTGGTAGTAAGTGTTGTAAAAATACTGCCTTACCCTGGGGATAATAGTACAATATGATATAGTAATGTAATAATAAACAGTATAGTATAAAGTAAGGCTTAACCCTTCAACAGGTCAAGACCATTCTAAAACAAATTGTTGCTTTTCAACAAAAACCTTGTAACTGCAGCTTAAAACAAGCTACAGTTACAAGGTTTTTGTTGAAAAGCGACAAAATATTCCTGGCACCATTCTTCATGTGTATTGATTTCTTCCTCAGTCCTCGTGGGGAGTGCTGGTAATAAGTGTTGTAAAAATACTGCCTTACCCTGGGGATAATAGTACAATATGATATTGTAATGTAATAATAAACAATATAGTATAAAATAAGGCTTAACCCTTCAACTGGTCAAGACCATTCTAAAAACAAATTGTTGCTTTTCAACAAAAACTTGTAACTGCAGCTTAAAACAAGCTGCAGTTACAAGGTTTTTGTTGAAAAGCGACAAAATATTCCTGATACCATCCTTCATGTGTATTAATTTCTTCTTCTGTTCTCGTGGGGAGCGCTGGTAATAAGTGTTGTAGAAATACTGCCTTACCCTGGGGATAATAGTACAATATGATATTGTAATGTAATAATAAACAGTAAAGTATAAAGTAACGCTTAACCCTTCAATTGGTTAAGACCATTCTAAAAACAATTTGTTGCTTTTCAACAAAAACCTTGTAAATACAGCTTAAAACAAGCTGCAGTTACAAGGTTTTTGTTGAAAAGCGACTTTGTGATACCATTCATGTGTATTGATTTCTTCCTCTGTCCTAGTGGGGAGTGCTGGTAAAAACTGTTGTAGAACTGCCTTACCCTGGAGATAATAGTACAATATGATATAGTAATGTAATAATAAATAATATAGTATAAAGTAAGGCTTAACCCTTCAACTGGTCAAGACCATCTAAAAACAAATGGTTGCTTTTCAACAAAAACTTGTAACTGCAGCTTAAAACAAGCTGCAGTTACAAGGTTTTTGTTGGAAAGCGACAAAATATTCCTGATATCATTCTTCATGTGTATTGATTTCTTCTTCTGTCCTTGTGGGGAGGGCTGGTAGTAAGTGTTGTAAAAATACTGCCTTACCCTACAAAAAATATTACAATATGATATAAAGTTGTCACTCATTGTAATGAAGTCAGAGAGGCTGTCAAAATAACTCGACATATCCGCAGTTCAACTCACCCCTTTTTATTTAAGTTTTTATTAGAGCAATATCTATCTTTTCTTACTGGTCAACAAGTATATTTATAATAGAAATATAGTAGGAAAAGAAAAGAATTAACTCATATCGAGTAATTTCTAGCATTTGTCTATTATATTTCAATTGCTATATTTGTTTCAAAATGATAATCAGCACTTTCTTCTTTTGCCTCAAAATTTTATGAGCTATTTTGTAGACAATTGCTTTCATTAGTAACATTCTTTTTGTATTTTGCATTTCAAAATGAACCATCCTAAGATTTCTCCATTTGATAAAGGGTTAAATACTCACCTGATATCGTTGTCTAAACTTGAGAAATGTTTGATGATCATATTCATCCCATCCCCCTCTTACTCCCCCAGTCTGCTCCAGAAATTTCTGAAATAAACACATTCTTCAAGTGGATTTGAATGCCATAGAAATCTTCTATCAAATACAAAGAATATATTTTCCGCAACCCACAGTTAGGTTAAGAGATGGTGACAGTTTCTCAATACTTACATTATTTTTCACCATACCTTATGTTGTGGATTTTCATTAGAATTGTCTCAATGAGACAATTCAAATGAGTGCCCATAACATAGGATTGGGATTAGCAATAACTAATTTATAATGCTTTTACCCCCTTGTACCTGTAGCTCCATGTTAATATAACATATACTGAGATGAAAAAGTTAAGTTGAGTATAAAGTTTTTAGTCAATAATTTTATCTAAAACGTTTTATAATGCCAAACTTTTAACTCATAACAATCTTCAGCCAAATTAGAGCAAGTCGGTGAAATTCCATTGGCATCCATGCTTTACTTAACCTTCCTTCCAACAATTCAATCCAAATGGGGTCAAATTGAAAATTCACAGCTTCAGCAGTGACTTTTTGTAGAGTATAAATTCCTGGTAATTGACATGAAACAAGAGCAACGCTGGGCGTGGCATTATACGACCGAAGCTCAGAAATAAATGGGTATGTGATATTTGTTGATGTCCTGTTATTTTCTAAAAGTCTCTTGCAAGTATCGGATAAAACAAAATTCACAGAGTACTAAAATATTCACAAAGTGTTGCAAGTACCCGAGTACTACTAAAATATTCACAAATTAAATCAGATTGAGATAATGTAATCAAACACCCTAGCTATGAATTCTACACACATGTGAAGTGTTAATATTGCAGGCCTTGTATTTTGAAAGTTATGGACCGGACACGAATTTGCAAACTGAATCAAACAAAGTGCAATAACTCAAGAAATTATAAATGGTACAGTTGTTGTTCTTGCTCTCTGCAGATCCTAGCTACGAGACCTATACACCTATGAAGTTTCAAGACCATAGGCCTTATAGTTTCAAAGTTATAGACCGGACACAAATTTGCTAACTGAATCAAACAAAATCAAACAAAGGGCAATAACTCAAAAATTACAAATGGTAGAGTTATTGTTCTTGCGCTCTGCACACCCTAGCCACGAGATCTACACACCCGTGAAGTTTTAAGACTATAGGCCTTATAGTTTCAAAGATATGAACCGGACACAAATTTGCTAACAGAATCAAACAAAGGGTAATAACTCAAAAATTACAAATGGTAGAGTTGTGGTTCTTGCGCTCTGCACACCCTAGCTATGAGATCTATACACCCATGAAGTTTCAAGACTATAGGCCTTATAGTTTCAAAGTTATGAACCGGACACAAATTTGCTAACAGAATCAAACAAAGGGCAATAACTCAAAAATTACAAATGGTAGAGTTGTGGTTCTTGTGCTCTGCACACCCTAGCTATGAGATCTACACACCTGTGAAGTTTCAAGACTATAGGCCTTATAGTTTCAAAGTTATGAACCGGACACAAATTTGCTAACAGAATCAAACAAAGGGCAATAACTCAAAAATTACAAATGGTAGAGTTGTGGTTCTTGCGCTCTGCACACCCTAGCTATGAGATCTATACACCCGTGAAGTTTCAAGACCAGAGACCATATAGTTTCAAAGTTATGGACCCGACACGAATTTGCTTACTGAATCAAACAAAGGGCAATAACTCAAATATTACAAATGGTAGGGTTGTGGTTCTTGCGCTCTGCACACCATAGCTATCAGATCTATACACCTGTGAAGTTTCAAGACCATAGGCCATATAGTTTCAAAGTTATGGACCGGACACGAATTTGCTAACGGACAGACAGACAGACAGACGATGCAGACGATAACATAATACGACCCTTCGGGCGTATAAAAAGCGATCTTTGCATCATTTCTTTGTAGAATAGGAGTCTCTTTGTTGACTGTAAGTGAGGAAAATCCTTTTTAATGGAATTCACGGTGGATCATGGCGACTTATGCAGCTAACCTAATACTCATAGCAATTTACCACTTTTGGTCTTTGGTTTGTATACATTTATTTAGAAAAATGACACAGGGCTTTACCGCAGCAAGTGAACCTGTCACATTTTGAAATTCTTTTAGCTCAAACATAAAAATTTAAATATAGAAATATTACTAGTAGGTTTTTGTTATGCGTCGATTGAACAAATATTGTGTGAAATTCTACAATGATTTGTTGTATTTTGGCCAATAATTGACCATCAAATTTACTAAACTCTTTCTTTTGAGTATATTTTTCAGTACAAAAATATTAATCCCACTCAATTCTTTCATTTCAAATTTGCTCAAGGAAGTTCTGATATTAAAAGGCTAATTTGTAGTTTATTATGGTAGGAATAATGATATACAATATTGTTTATCTTTGAAACAATCTCGTGAAAATATCAGACTTAAAGACAAAAGTAATCAATTATCATGTCAAAATGATAAAAACATAAACAGTTATAGATCTATCAAACACAATATTGTAATACAATCCTTTGTTTTTATCTTTAGATGCCTTCCTTCAAAAATAGTGTTATTCCCAGCCAAATAAACTCTAGGGACCCCACTAGAGCTTAAGTATTTTGATATAATGCCTTTAGAACTTCAAAAGTAACACAGCTGAATTTCTTCAAAATTGATAAATGTGATAAATCACGGTGGAAAATTGCGGTTATTTTTGGTGGTATGGGTGGAAAAACATGCATTACTCCGGCCATCGTGATTGTCTACCCAAAGCCACTTGAAATCAAATTGTGGTGATGCGTGAAAATAGCCAAAAACATGCAAGCGGTACTGTACAGGTTAAATTTCAAAGCCCATTACTCCTACCTCAAAGGCAGCAACTTCAGGTGGTAGATCTTTTGTAATATCTCTAGCGCTGGCTAATGGTTTATTTGGAGCCCCTGTCCTCCGTGTGAACGAGTTCTCGGAGCTCAGCTGGGACCAGGAATCAAACTTCTTCTCCAGAGCTTGGATTTCTAGCCATGTTGTTCTCTCTTCCAACAATATTTCTTCATATCTGGGGGAATAATGAAACATTACATTTACCAAAACATCAAATTTGGTAAACAAGCGCTCATGAATGATTGCATTTGCTTAAATTTGACCCTTTCCCAAACAAGACCTGGATTCGACGTTCCCAATAAAAATTGATTGGGAAAACATTGAGACAACAGAAGAAACTGCTGATAACCAGCAGTTTCTTCATTTGTCTCATTATTTTCCATGCTATATTATACACTTATTCTATCTTAATCAACATCCATTTTGTCATCTGTTGTGGCTTTCAAATTGGAACACGCTAAATTTTTGTGTTTGGGAAAGGGTTAAACCTTGCTATGTCCATCTGTTTTAAAACCTCTTGAATTGTTTTGTTCAAATTTCTTAACCTAAATTTTGTTACAGAACAATACAGTACAAAAAATATTGTTGTAAATGGACAAAATGTTGATAACAAGTATTTTTATCTTTCCCCCCCCCCCCCCCCCCCCCCCGCCCCCCCCACACCCCCCCCCCCCACACCCCCCACCACCCGTATTGAGAGATCGGTTGCATTATTGTTTTAAGCTGCAGTTTGGAGGTTTTTGTTGAAAAGCAGCAATGTGCAGTGATAAATTTGACTTACTTTTTCCTTTGTTGCTCCTTAAATGCATTTATGGTCCCCTCAATATCTTCCATCATGACTTTCAGCTTCTCTACAACTAAAATTGAGACAATTGAATATTTATGGCGAATCTGGAAAAATGTCCCTTTTAGCATTTTTAAAAGTAGCCATATTTCAAGATCAGCCTGTGCCTAAGTGAACATATGCAGACATCCATGCTACTATTTATTGATACAGGCAACCAAGAAATTCATGGAGAAAAAACATGGTTCCTGATCAGACCAGACCTGGATCAGACTGTGTGTACACCCAGGCTGATCTGGAACCATGTTGGGCTCAAAAGCCTTCAGGGACCCTTTTCCAGATTTTTGCTCATTCATAATCTAATCCTCGCTGTACAATGTTTGCCTAATTAAAACTGCAGCTGGTGAAATTGATAAACTTGAATTTCCATAATACTTAAGCTGTTTTCATTTTGATTGAATGAACACTTTCAGCTCTGACTCTAGGTTTATGACATATCTAGCTTTGCCCTTTTCTAAACAGAAAACATTCTAAGTTTATCCCAAAACATTCTAAGTTTTCCCCAAACAACTAAATTTTAGGTCGGTCCAATTCAAAAGCTGTGGCCCACCACAAAATGGATGTTGGTAAACATTGCATTTATGTATAATTTAGCACAGAAAATATTGAGGCAAAAGGAGAAAATACTAATTATCAGCATTTTCTTCTTTAGCCTAAACCTTTTCTATTTTTTTTTCTACTATGGACACAAACACCTGGTAATATCTGGGAAAGGATTACATATTTTTCAGGCCTTTCCTATTAGGGGCATCAAAAATAGGTATTGTTTGTGAAAGGCTCAACAATAATAAATTTGACACACTTACATTCTGGGGTGGGTTGAACATCCCTCAACTCCTTGTGAAACCTTTTAACCATGTGACTGATCTTTTCTAACTGTTGTTTCAGCTTGATTTCTGAAACCAGAGAAAACTACTTTGGTCAAACATCACTGTTTGTACTCAGCAATTGTGATATACACATGATATAAGCCTTTCCCATAAAGGAAATATTTTGGACTGCTTCAATTGAAAGCTGTTGCAGAGAACTAAATGTACCGTAATTATTCTAATAAACACCCATATTCTAAAAAACGCCCATCCCCCAAATCTCAGCTGAAAATATGCATGTTTCAAGCACAATTTAAGGCGAGAAAGGGTGATTCTAATAAACGCCCCATCCCCAAATTCCAGATTAAATAATGTAAGTCATAAACAAAGAACACTTCCAAAAGCAATGAAGAGAGGATTTCCTGTTCCCCCCCCCCTCCCCCTCCCCCCCCCCCCCCCTCCCCCAATATGTTTACAATGAAGGAATTTCATCAAAAAATCATATTTTACAGTCCTTGTAACAAAATTTGGCAAACTTTACTTGATTAACTTTGAGTCCGTGAATTGACATTTGATTCGCATGTTTTCACTAACAAAATTAGAATACCTCTAATAAACGCCCACCCCTGACTTTTCTATGGAACACTTTACTAATAAACGCCCGGGCGTTTATTAGAATAATTACGGTATGTTGATCAGGAGTGGATTTGGTTATCAACATTTTCTTCTTTTGTCTCAAGATTTTCATAGACCTATCTTATTAAGGTTTAAAAAAAAGGTCTTGTTTAGGGAAAGGTGCATAGAAAACCAAAACAGGTGCAGAGCAACTGATAATACAAACTATTATTTTGTTATATTGAGGGAAAAGGAGAAAATGGTGATGACCTGCATATTCTTCTAATTTTTCCATGTTTCTGGAGGAGGAAACGGGGGGCTTCTTTGATAAAGTGTAAGTAACTTACGTTCAGCTTTCCTTTCGCTAGTACCCTTGGTGTCCATGTCCTCGAGCTGACTAAAATCCTCTCTAAAATCACTTCTCTTACTGTATAAATGGGTGCATTTCTCCCTCTCCATGGCTTGTATTCTGACAGGGAAAATACAACTAATTTAACCCTTTCCCAAACGATAAAATTTTAGGGTGGTCCAATTCTAAAGCTTCTCAAGACAACAAAATAGATGTTGAAAAAGATAAGATTTGTGTAAAAAAGAAATAAACAAACATGTTTTAAGCCTTTCCAAAACAAGACCTGGTTTTGTCATTCCTAAGAAAATAGGCTTCGGAAAACATTGAGGTAAAAGAAGAAAGTGCTGTTAATCAGCACTTCTCCTTTGCCTCAATATTTTCAGAGCTATATTGTTCACAAATCCAACCTTAATTAACATCCAATTTGTTGTATACAGCAGCTTTCAAATTTGACCATCAATAAATGTTGCTGTTTGGGAAAGTATAAAGCTCGCAACTGACTTGTCCAAAATTTGAGTCTGCCCTTCTCCTATACCCCCATTCTCTGTGATGTCATCAATCTTTTTTTTTTTATTAGAAGCATGCAGCAACTGTGGGTCATTTCTTTATTGAATGAAAACTTTAGGCATCAGGCATTTCAAAAACAATTGTGAACATCAGACACAAAAGACTGCTTGTATTTTTGTAAATCTGGATCAATTAATACAGACCTTTAATTAAATTGGCAAGAATTTCAAATTTCATTAACACACCATTTTTCCGTAGATTTTCATTCAAATTAGCTGTTTTTTCCACATTTTTTGGCTGTCCTGCCAACATTGAAATGTAAACATTGAGTAATGTAAACATTGAGTTTCCGCCTGATGCATTGATGTAACCAGAGGTGCATTCTTTAGAGTGAGATTTTTAAGATTTCTTAAGATGATTTTGATACAGCATTTTTGAGACTGAGAATATAAACAAGATGTTCCGAATGTTCCATACTTCATACAAATGACGTCATCATGACGTCATTTGTATGAAGTATGGAGCATTCGGAACTCCGCGGTTTATGAATCATGGAGCATTCGGAACAACTCGGTCAATTCTCTCCCATATAGATTTTACAGAATTTACTAAGGGGTTCCGAAAGAAGTATAGATCAATGGCGGCTCCAGTGATGGTCTTAAAAATCTTGCTCAAAAGAGCGCTTTATCCTAAAATATAATAAGTAATCTCAAGATATCTCAAGAAATCTCTATCTAAAGAATGCGGCTCAGGTCGAACATTGTATTAAGTGCTCTTGTGATGCTGACAGATATACAGGAAAGAACAGTAATCAGAGCTCCAGATAAGGTGCGTTTTTGCGTAAAAACG